>CAMZMU010000060.1:25001132-25148558 GCA_947311845.1 Poa pratensis | reverse complement strand
GAAAAATTTAACGCCCTAATTTAACAACTGAGGGACTAATAAATAAAGTTTTGTATGACACACCACACATTTGTTACAACCCACTGTGAAGATAATAGCATATTATAGTGTCTATATGTATGTTGCAAGTCTATATTTATTTCCTACTATGAGCAGTGTTATTAGCTGCTACATCTTTTTTTAGGTGACATACCACCTATATTACTCTAACTATGGGTAGTCTTACGTTGCAAGTACCGTAAGAGTATCGTGCATTAATTGTCACCTAACAAAAAATTGATACGCGATTGCAAGAGAGAAAACTATGGTATCATGTAATACGTGATGAATGTGGTTTGTGAATCAGGGTCAAAACTAAAAATTGTTCGACCGGCACCTACAACCCTAAAAGGACTACATAGTGACACAGAGAAAGTTTGTATCCTAGTACTAATTGCAAAGTTAACATTCTTATGGTTCCAAACCTGAAAGTATTTACTGAATTAGATAATGAGTTGATGACCAGGGCCCTAATACGAAATATTATTATTTATTGAATTGCTTCCACAAGTCACGCCTAGGGCATAACAAAAATGAGTCTACAATCTAATAAATGAGACCATCTATGATACAACTTATATGTTACTTTTCACTATAAAGGTAATAATATAGACTTACGCATGTTACTAGTCTAAATTATTCCCGCTATGATAATCCTAATACACCTAACTTGCCAACGCTTGCACATGCACGCCTAGTTCCTACTTCATGGTAGCAGGAATATATTGTGTGTGTGTGTGTCGGGGGGGGGGGGGGGGGGGGGGGGGGGGGAGGCATTGAGCGAGATAGTATTTGCAGCCTACAAAATTCAAAATATGTGAGTTTGCTCCGCGACCTTACACATCCATTTGGATTTGGTGTACTTCCTCTGTGTGATGGTTATTAGCTATTATTTATATTTATACAAAATACGTAACACTCCTTATTACCAACTCACTTAGAAAGCTAATGTCAATAAATTGATAAATTCACGGTCACGGGTCTCTAGCAGGAAGTACATGTAGCACTAAAATTGTTCCATAGTAAAGATTATTAACCCATGAATATTCGTAGAGCAATCAGTACAATAGGATTGAGATTAAGTAATAGAAAATGATTAGCTAAAGAAGATTGTCACAACCTCCAAACATGACATATAATGGATCCACTGGATTCTGATAACTGGAAAAAGAAAATGCATTTCATTTTGATAAACATATATTGTAGGTCTTCCATAGTTTTTGGTACCGCAGATTCATGTTGCAACAAATCAAGCTTGCCCTGGAATATAGAAGAATAAAATTTTGAGAAAAAAATACAACTTATAAAATGGAACGGATGGAGTATCATATGATTGCACTTCCTCTGTACTGTAGGCACTTCACCGAAAGAACCATTTTTAGGACTATCCATCCTCCATAGTTTGCGACAATGGCAACCCAATCCAATGTCCATATTCCCTCGGAGGAAGTGGAGAGGAGAGGGAAAAACATAACAAACGATCGAGGTGATAGATCCAAGTGATAGCATCGGAAAAGATCGGACATAGTACAATTTGTATAGTAGAGGTAATCATGCATGCATCCTTCCTAAGTATATAAAAGTTGTATTTCGCGATTTGTGGGAGGCCCTGTTACTGTATCAGCTACAGTCTGCTACAGTGTTCTACAGTACTGCGATCCCATCCATCCATCGACGATCGCGCGGCTCTCCCATCGTGCCCGTGACGGCCTTGCAAAAAAGCCCCTCCAAAATTCAAAAAACAACCCGCAGTACACGCTCCTGCACAGCGTTGTCCATCATCCTTAATTTCAGAAAAGATGAGGGTCTGTTTTGCAAAACGTCCACAGACCTCGCCCTTTCCCCTTCCTCTCCCACGAGGCCGCGTGTCGCCGCAACGCGCGTCCCCAGGCAAATCGCCGGCCACGGCGGGCTCGGCCGTCGCCGCCTCTGCCTCCTCCCCCAGCGCAGCGTGCCGGGACGCATTCGTGTCGCCGGATTTCACGCCGCCGCGGCCGCTGCCCTCCACCGCGATTCCACGTCGCCGCGGCCGCCCCGGCGACCAAAAAGGGGCGGCGCCGCCACCCCGGCTTGCCCGCATCCGCGCGAGCCGGACGCGCCCAGGCACGCGTCCCTGGACGCGCGTCGCACGCCGTCGACCTTACTGCCGCCGCGGCAGCTTCAGCCGCCGTACACGTCATCATGACGTGTGCTGGGCTGGCCGGACGGGCCACTACGTGGGCCGTTCTGGGCTGCGTAGGGATCTTTTTTTTTTTGCAATTTCTTCTCTGTTTTACCTCCTGTTTTCGATTTTTCTTGCACATTCACAAATACATGGTACTAAAAAACATGTCAGCACTAACATGAACACAAAGCGACGTCTTTTAATAGCATTTGATCGAATTTTGACTTCAAATATTTCAAAATTTTAGATGCCTTCCAGATCCTGGCATTTTCCATATCTTTCGCAGCTTTTGAAACAGAACTGCAAATCAAGCTTTTCGAACACAACTGCAAATCAATTCAGAACAGATTTTAAAAATTTGTAAAAAAAACATTTCAAAAATTTGGCCCTTTCTAAAATTAATTGAATGTTCGATTACATGAAATTTGAACAAAATGCAAATTTATTTCCATGCATTACGGCTGCTTTTAAAAGTTCAACAAACGCCTACACAATGTATTCCCTTCGATTACTGAATTAACTTAAACATTTTATCACGAACCACGCACATATCATACCAATTTGAATAAGTTCACATTTAGAAATAATGAATCATTTACAAATTAAAAAACTACTAGATGAATATTCCGACAAAATACAAATTTACTTCCTCTAACCATGGCTTCATTTTAAATTGCCCTTAATAAATGGTCAAACAATGTATTTCCTTCGATTATTCAGTCACACAAAATATTTAACAGAAAAACACGAACATATGGTACCGATTCAAATTGCAGTTGACATTTACAAATAATATAACTAAAATCCCTCCAATTATGCAATTCAAAATTAACAAATTCTCAATTTACACTTAACTCTCCCTAAAAATGTAGTTAAATTTAAATAATGATTTAAATTCAATCACATTTCAAAAAAATTACAAATTCATTTCCTCTAAAGATGAATTCAATTTACTAGATGCTAATTTTAAATTGCCCTTAATAAATGGTCAAACAATGTATTTCCTTCGATTATTCAGTCACACAAAATATTTAACTGAAAAACACGAACATATCGTACCGATTCAAATTGCAGTTGACATTTACAAATAATATAACTAAAATCCGTCCAATTATGCAATTCAAAATTAACAAATTCTCAATTTACACTTAACTCTCCCTAAAAATGTAGTTAAATTTAAATAATGATTTATTCCATGCACATTTCAAAAAAATTACAAATTCATTTCCTCTAAAGATGAATTCAATTTACTAGATGCCAACACACCATATTTCTTACAACGAAGGATCAAAATTATATAAATATGACGAAATACGAACATAATATTTTAGACATAACCATAATGTATTCCCTCTAATTATGGTGGTACCCAAGAAAATTATGTCAAAAATTTAACCATATTTGATCACGTAGATTTAGCTAGCATATTTCCAAGCAATATAACTTCAATCTCTCTAATTATGTAGTTACACTTACAAAAATGACTGATCAGATGAATATTTCCAACAGATGCAAAGCAAACCATAATAAGAGGAAATGCTTGAATTTGCAGCTCAGTACACTATACAAATTAGAACTGCCAACTTTCATTACGATATATATACCACAATTAAAAAAACAAATGATCAAAAAAAACATAATGCTTTATTACATGCACATTTCAAAAAATAACAAACTCCTTTCCTCTAAAGATGAATTCAATATAATAGATGCTAACACAACATATTTCTTCTAACCAACGATCAAAATTATATGATTACGACGAAATGTGAACATAATATTTAGACATAGCCATAATATATTTCCTCTAATTATGGTGGTACACAAGAAAATTATGAAAATATGGAATCATTTTTTGACCACATACATTTACCTAACATATTTTCAAGCACTTACATTTAGCTAACATATTTGCAAGTAATATAACTTAAATCCCTCTAACTACATAGTTACATTAAAAAAATGATTAGATAAACATTTTCCAATAAATGCAAATACATTTCCTCCAATTATGGACATTTCCTCCAATTATGGATTGCTTCCAAACTGAAATCCAGCTAAATACATTATACAAATTAGAACTGCCATCTTTCTTTACGATATGCATAGCGCAACTAAAATGACCGATAAATTACCACTGAAAAAATCTCAACAAGGACGCGGCGTGTCGCCGCGCCAATTCCACTAGTCTTATACTAACGACAAGGAGCATTGCAGACACTAAGAGCTGCGTGCCTGCTATATACCCTACGCAGACCAATCATATGACCCGACCGATCACGTGAAAGTTAATCTAGCTAAGTAGCGACTGATGTAAAGCTGGCTAGACATGGTGTTCAATTTTCACAGCTAGCATGAATGCATCCAGTTAGTGTTAAATGAAAAAACTGACAATTTCATCTTTGCATAAATTGCAGGTCAGGGACGAAGAACAAAGAGCATGGAGACTGGCTAGTCACCCTCTTGTTCGAACTTATTTCTCAATAGGCTGTTGGGTAGTAGAATCTTAGACAATCGATATACTCAACTGGTTTATATGTTTGCAAGAACAACTGTGGAAGAAGAACACTTGCACAAGCTACAGTTAATCCTAGTATACATCATCCATGAGGCATGTCTTCCTTCAGTTGAACAGTTAAAATGTGACGCGGATTTGGTGGACGTGGTGACAAGAGAGGAAGATATCTCGCCATCAAATAGCTGATTTATAACACTAGTAGAAAAAGGACTTTTCGTCCGGAGTACTGTTTGCCATTAGCCCCGGTTCAGCCAAAAACCGGGACCAGTGCCTGGCACTGGTCCCGGTTCGAGCTGCCAGGGCCCCGTGGGGCATTGGTCCCGGTTCGGTTGGGGGCATTGGTCCCGGTTCATGCCAAGAACCGGGACCAAAGCTCCAGAGCCGGACCACGTGGCATGCCGCGGAGCTTTGGTCCCGGTTCGTGCCAAGAACCGGGACCAATACCCCTCCCCTGCCTATATATTGTTGCCCCACCCCCCTCTCTCCTCTGTTTTTTTTTCCTGGATTGGTGGGAAGTGGGGGTGCTAGTTTTTTTTCTCTTTGCCACGCACAAGATGTGTTCGATGAAATGCCCGACCCGCACCGAGGTTAGCAACTTTATCCTTTTCGTCTGTAATTGATACAGAAATATTGCACGTGTCGATGTACGGTGGTCATTTCACTATTCAAGATGTTATTGTAATGGTATTTGATAAACTTAATTATATATATGATGCAGATGGATGCACGGATGCGATGGATGTACGGCGAACGACGCAGTTCCGAGTTTATTGCAGGCCTGCATAAATTTCTCGATGTGGCTGAGGCAAACAAAGTGAATAATTTTATGCCTTGTCCATGTGAGAAGTGTCGGAACGTCAGGGAGTACTCTGACCCGAGAACCATTCAAGACCACGTGATTCGGAAAGGTTTCATGCCCAGCTATAATTGTTGGACCAAGCACGGAGAAAGAGGGGTTACGATGGAAGACAATGAAGAAGAGGAGGATGATGACAACTATCCTATGTTCCCTGAGGAATGCGGTGATACTGTTATGGAAGACGTTGAAGAAGAAAGAGGTGAACATCGGGCATCAGATGAGCCCGCTGATGGTCTTGGTGGGGTCATTTCTGATGCAAAGCGAGAATGCGATACAGAAAAGGAGAAGCTAAAGTTGGAGGCCATGCTTGAGGATCACAAAAAGTTGCTGTACCCAAACTGCGAAGATGGCAGCACAAAGCTCGGTACCACACTGGAACTGCTGAAATGGAAGGCAGAGACTGGTTGTTCTGACAAGGGATTTGAGAAGTTACTGAAAATAATGAAGCCGAAGCTTCCAAAGGATAACGAATTGCCCGAGACTACATACGAAGCAAAGAAGGCTATCTGCCCTCTAGGATTAGATGTGCAGAAGATACATGCATGCATTAATGACTGCATCCTGTACCGCGGTGAGTACGAGAACATGGATAAATGCCCGGTATGCAATGCACTGCGGTACAAGATAAGACAAGATGACCCTGGTGATGTTGAGGGCGATGACGAGCCCCCCCGGAAGAGGGTTCCTGCTAAGGTGATGTGGTATGCTCCTATAATACCACGGTTGAAACGTCTGTTCAGAAACAAAGAGCATGCCAGGTTGTTGCGATGGCACAAAGAAGAGCGTAAGAAAGACGGGAAGTTGAGACACCCCGCCGATGGGTCCCAGTGGAGAAAAATCGACAGAGAGTTCCCGACATTTTCAGATGACGCAAGGAACTTAAGATTTGGTCTAAGTACAGATGGCTTTAATCCTTTTGGGGAGCAGAGCTCCAGTCATAGCACTTGGCCCGTGACTCTATGTATCTACAACCTTCCTCCTTGGTTGTGCATGAAGCGGAAGTTCATTATGATGCCAGTGCTCATCCAAGGCCCGAAGCAACCCGGCAACGACATTGATGTGTACCTACGGCCATTAGTTGATGAACTTTTGCAGTTGTGGTCCGAACCAGGTGTACGTGTGTGGGATGAGCACAAACAACAGGAATTTGACCTACGAGCGTTGCTGTTCGTAACCATCAATGATTGGCCTGCTCTTAGTAACATTTCAGGACAGTCAAACAAGGGATACAATGCATGCACGCACTGTTTAGATAAGACTGAAAGTATACATTTGGGAAACAAGAATGTGTACCTGGGGCATCGTCGATTTCTTCCGAACGGTCATGCCGTAAGAAAGCCCGGCAAGCATTTCAACGGTGAGGCAGATCGCCGGAAGAAGCCTAACCTCCCTGATGGTGATGTTATATATGACATGGTCAAGGATTTAGAAGTAATCTTTGGAAAGGGTCCTGGCAGTCTATCTGTTCCGAATGACGCTGACAACCACGTACCCATATGGAAGAAGTGCTCTATATTCTGGGAGCTACCCTATTGGAAAGTCCTAGAGGTCCGGTCTTCAATCGACGTGATGCACGTGACGAAGAATCTTTGCGTGAACCTGCTAGGCTTCCTGGGCGTGTATGGGAAGACAAAAGATACACCGGAAGCACGGGCAGACCAGCAACGTATGAAAGACCCATACAACAAGCAGACGGATAAAGGGCGTCAATACTTAAGCAGATACGCTCTTACCAAAGCAGAGAAGGAAATCTTTTTTGAATGCCTGAGCAGTATCAAGGTCCCGGCTGGCTTCTCGTCAAATATAAAGGGAATAATAAATATGGCAAAGAAAAAATTCCAGAACCTGAAGTCTCATGATTGCCACGTGATTATGACGCAGTTGCTTCCGGTTGCATTGAGGGGGCTTCTACCGGAAAATGTTCGAGTACCCATTGTGAAGCTATGTGCATTCCTCAATGCAATATCTCAGAAGGTCATCGATCCAGTAACTCTACCAAGTTTACAGAAGGCTGTGGTCCAATGTCTTGTCAGCTTCGAGTTGGTGTTCCCCCCATCATTCTTCAATATTATGACGCATCTCCTGGTTCACCTACGCGACGAGATTGCCATTCTCGGTCCTGTATTTCTACACAATATGTTCCCCTTCGAGAGGTTCATGGGAGTCTTGAAGAAATATGTTCATAACCGTGCTAGGCCAGAAGGAAGCATCTCAAGGGGCTATGGAACAGAAGAGGTCATTGAGTTCTGTGTTGACTTTATTCCTGACCTTAAGCCGATTGGTGTTCCTGAATCGCGGCATGAGGGGAGACTGAGTGGAAAAGGCACGCTAGGAAAGAAAGCACTGATATGTAGGGACGGGCATTCTTTAACTCAAGCACACTACACAGTTCTACAAAGTTCCACCTTCGTGGCTCCGTATATCGAGGAACACAAGAATTATGTACGCTCCAAGAACCCGGGGAAGGATGACTCCTGGATTAAAGAAAAACACATGGAGACCTTCGGCAGTTGGTTGCGATTACAGCTCATGAATGACACCACTGTCGGAGATCAGCTCTACTTGTTGGCCGCGTCACCATCTTCGACTGTATTGAATTTCCAAGGGTACGAGATAAATGGGAATACATTTTACACGATCGCCCAAGATAAAAAGAGCACCAACCAGAACAGTGGTGTCCGCTTTGATGCAACAAACGACGATGGGCAAAAGGACACATACTATGGTCGCATAGAGGAGATATGGGAACTTGACTATGGACCTACTTTTAAGGTCCCTTTGTTTCGGTGCAGTTGGGTCAACATGAATGGAGAAGGGATAAAGGTAGACCAGCTGTACGGGATGACAACAGTGGATCTCAAGAATCTTGGTTGTTACAAGAACGAACCATTCGTCCTAGCCAATGATGTGGCTCAGGTTTTCTATGTGAAGGACATGTCCTCCAGACCGAAAAAAAGAAAAAACAAGCAAACGAATACATCAGACGATGAGCCAAAGCGTCACGTAGTTCTTTCAGGGAAAAGAAACATCGTGGGAGTCGAGGACAAGACAGACATGTCAGCAGATTATGATAAGTTTGATGAAATTCCGCCCTTCACAGTGAGAACTGACCCAAGCATCCCGTTAAATAATGAAGATGCTCCATGGTTACGGCTGAAGCGATCATAGGCCAGGGACATACGCGAAGAAGGGTTCATGGCTTTTATGTAAATCAATGTAATGTATTAAACCTTTATGTGATGTGTAGTAATGTATTAAACCTTTATGTGGTGAAACACGCGTGGTAGGTGGTTGTCGGCTCCCACACCTCCCGTCCAAACACAGTTCCCCCTGCATACAGCCCGACGGTGGCTCGTGAGTTTGAGCGCCACTTCGATCCAAGCAGCGGTAAGACGTCTCTGATGATCTACAACCGTCCGGCAAGACGTCTCTGATGATCTGCAACCGTTTGGAACGGTCGCAGGTCATCAGAGACGTCTTGCCGCTGGTTGCCCAAAGATGCCTCTCCGAGTGACGCTGGAATGTTTTGTGTGAGTGAGTAACTTGTCTGAGGAGGGCGGCTATATATAGGGTACGTGTGCTTCTTTAGTCCCGGTTGGTAACACCAACCGGGTCATGTGGCTCACGAAGTGGTCGTGATACTGCTGATCCAACAGCTCGCAATCCCTCAAAAGAAACACACCCCTGATCCAACGTCTCAGAAGCGCTTGAAAGAAACACACGATCCGTGTGCTTCTTTAGTCCCGGTTGGTAACACAAACTAAATTAATAATTATTATTACTTAATCATAAATCTTACTTAATCAATTTTTATCGATTTATACGTATTATTAGTCGAGTTTCGACTTACGTATTTAAAGATATGAATTTATCCATATTAAATTGAAAATGACAATAATAATGTAAAATTGATTTTGGATTATTTATACAAATTCAAACACTTTTCATGTTGAAAGTTTTGTCAATTCAAAATATGCAATAAAGTTAATGCATTTTTAATTGAAAATGGCAAAATGGTTAATAGTTTGTATAGTTAGAATAATTATTTTAGAAAACAGAAAATGGTTTTGGATTATTTATTCAAATTTAAAAAAATTCATGTTGAAAGTCTTTTCAGATTCAAAACCATTTGAAATTCATATCCAAACACCTAAATAAGAAAAAAAAGGCGGGAACAAAATTTCAGAACTGAAAAGTTCGAAATAATTTTGAAAAAGGACTCTTTGGTCCCGGTTTCTACCAAGAACCGGGACCAATGAGGCCGTGGATCCCGCGCTTGATCTGGCATTAACTGCCCACTCTTTGGTCCCGGTTGGTGGAAAGAACCGGGACCAAAGGGTCATTGGTCCCGGTTCTTGCCAGCAACCGGGACCAAAGACCCCTGCTATAACACTGCCCTGGCCCCTTCTCCTTCTCCTTCCTCATTCACACGCACGCGACGCGCACAGTTCATCGACGAGAGCAAGACGAAGGAGCCGGCCGCCACCACGCCGTCAGGCTGCCCCGCCGCCGACCTCCACGCGCCGCCCGCCGCCTCCCCGCACGCCGCCCCGACGCGGCCGGCCCCCTCCCCTACACGCCCCCACGACGCGGCGCCGGCCCTTCTCTCCCGGCCCGCACACGCGCCACGCGCCCTGCCGAGCTCGCAGCCCGCTGTCGTCCACCGCCACCGCCGTCCCCCACCGCCGCACACGCGCCACCGCCGTCCCCCACCGCCGCCCGCACCGCTTCTCGCGGTGAGTTAGAATTAGCATTTTATGTATAGGATTTTTTTTGTATAGGAAAATTTTGTTAGTGTGTTAGGATTTTTTGTTAGTGTATAGGAAAATTTTGTTAGTGTTAGGATTTTTTTGTATAGGAAAATTTTGTTAGTGTTAGGATTTTTTGTTAGTGCATGTATAGGAAAATTTTGTTAGTGTTAGGATTTTTTGTATAGGAAAATTTTGTTAGTGTTAGGATTTTTTTGTATAGGAAAATTTTGTTAGTGTTAGGATTTTTTGTTAATGTATAGGAAAATTTTGTAAGTGTTAGGATTTTTTTGTATAGGAAAATTTTGTTAGTGTTAGGATTTTTTTGTATAGGAAAATTTTGTTAGTGTTAGAATTTTTTGTTAGTGTATAGGAAAATTTTGTTAGTGTTAGGATTTTTTGTATAGGAAAATTTTGTTAGTGTTAGGATTTTTTTGTATAGGAAAATTTTGTTAGTGTTAGGATTTTTTGTTAGTGTATAGGAAAATTTTGTTAGTGTTAGGATTTTTTTGTATAAGAAAATTTTGTTGGTGTTAGGATTTTTTTGTATAGGAAAATTTTGTTAGTCCTAATTTGTGCTTGTCCTAATTCAATAACATTTCAAACATGATTTAGAGTTCCATGTCAATGCATTAAATTGATCATGCATACATATTGCGCATTGCATCAATGCCATGTATTGATTGTGTTCTTGTCCGGTATTTGTTCTTCCCGGTAGATCGTGGTTCGGAAGTTGACCCGGTAAATTGTGTTAGATATGCAAAGATGCAAATTTACGGGTTTACGATACGAGTTTACGAGTTTACGGGTTTACGATACGAGTTTACGGGTTTACGATACGAGTTTACGAGTTTACGGGTTTACGATACGAGTTTACGGGTTTACGATATGAGTTTACGGGTTTACGATACGAGTTTACGAGTTTACGGGTTTACGATACGAGTTTACGGGTTTACGATACGAGTTTACGAGTTTACGGGTTTACGATACGAGTTTACGGGTTTACGATACGAGTTTACGGGTTTATGATATTGTAGATGTATCTTGACATATGGAACAAGTTACCCAACTAAAGTTTTGTGCATTGTTCTTAATTTGCAGAAACTATGGAACGAGACGAAGATCAGGAAAATATCCTCCAGGATATAATCCGCGGGCCGGAAGATATTGTCGATGTCACCACGGAGTTTTTGAACAACTCCGGTGAGGGAGATGAGTCTCTCAACCGAAGAGACGGCTCCGGTGAGGTAGAACCTGACGGCCGGGGTGAGGGAGAAGCCAGCGAGGGAGAAGCCGACGAGGGAGAAGCCGAAGGCTCCGGTGGAACATTAAATGTTGCAACCTCCGGCGAGGTGCATATACATATATTAATAAAGCCGAAAATTGTATTAATTAAGTCTCTGATGTCTATATACATATATTAACGCTCTTTCTTCTTTTAGCCCTCCGGATCGAGCAAATCTTCTGTAAGGACAAAACGAGGCCCAGCCAAAAAGTTGGGCGACCAAGAAAGGTACACGATCGAAAGAGTCGCTGAAGACGGCACACCGACTGCTCCCCCTGGTGTTAAAAATAAAATGGTAAAGCAATGCGGAGTTCTTGATAGGGACTTCATCCGATCACCGTTCGAGAATGGCATCGGCCAAACGAGAAAGGACAGCTATATGTCAGCGATGAGGGCAAAGAAAGACTTTGGAGAAAGCTCATGGTTAATTTCACCCTGCCGGCGCCAGAGGTGGATTCAGATGAGGAGGATCCAGATGAGGCAGAAAAGATTGCCCGGAAAATCATGGAGCAAAAAGTCAAGGACTGGGCACTTAAGAAGATGGCCGAGCTATTCAAGAACTGGAAGAAAAGATTGAACAAACTGTTTGTCAAGAAAAATAAGACTCCAGACTTCGATAAAGGGTATGAGAAGATAAAGGACTACTGGGAAGAATTTGTGGCGTACAAGAAATCAGAGGAAGCTCTGGAAAAGTCTGCAAAAAATGCGGCAAATGCTGCTCTAAAGATGTACCACCATAATATGGGGCCTGGTGGCTACGCTGGTAGCATGCCTAAGTGGGAGAAACTTGAGGCGGACCTGCTGGCTAATGGGATCACTCCAGAGCCACTCAAGTGGATCGAACGGGCAAGAAATTGGTTTTACGGGCATGGGGGCACGTTGGAGCATTGCAGACACTAAGAGCTGCGTGCCTGCTATATATACCCTACGCAGACCAATCATATGACCCGACCGATCACGTGAAAGTTAATCTAGCTAAGTAGCGACTGATGTAAAGCTAGCTAGACATGGTGTTCAATTTTCACAGCTAGCATGAATGCATCCAGTTAGTGTTAAATGAAAAAACTGACAATTTCATCTTTGCATAAATTGCAGGTCAGGGACGAAGAACAAAGAGCATGGAGACTAGCTAGTCACCCTCTTGTTCGAACTTATTTCTCAATAGGCTGTTGGGTAGTAGAATCTTAGACAATCGATATACTCAACTGGTTTATATATTTGCAAGAACAACTGTGGAAGAAGAACACTTGCACAAGCTACAGTTAATCCTAGTATACATCATCCATGAGGCATGTCTTCCTTCAGTTGAACAGTTAAAATGTGACGCGGATTTGGTGGACGTGGTGACAAGAGAGGAAGATATCTCGCCATCAAATAGCTGATTTATAATTAGCGAGTAACTAGTTGGTATGTACGTGCAATGCACGTTTTCACAATTAAAAGGGAAATTTTATAAGTGGAAAAAGACCGTACCAGTATGTACATGGAATACTTCTTTTACACTTTTGCATCAGTCATAAATTTTATATTGCAAAGAGAACCACCATACTTATGTAAGCATCATGTAGCACACAAAACTCAGACATAAGCCAACGTACTGGTACTCAGCGATGAAGACGTGCTCCTTAGGCGTCGTCCCGGTACAAATTATGTAATATGCTCAATGTCCGACACGTATCCTTCAACACAAACTTTTAGTGGCGGCACATTCGCGTGACGCTCGCCGAAACTACACCTAAAGGCAGCAGAGAAAATACTTAGCATCATGCCTGTTGTGCACTGAAATGAATTTGAGGCAAAAAAAAGGCATACAATCAGCTCAGCCTGAATTGTTACTTAAGCTACATATATTAAACATCCATATCGATGCATAGTTGTGAGCTTTCTATATGAGATGGATCATGAGAGCACTACTTCCACGTATAAGCATCAGCACCACATCGCAGACATCATGTAGAGCTGTGAAATGAGCAGAAAATGAGAGACAGAGGAATTCCCTTCTAGAGCCGTGAACCTGATCTAGAGCATGGTAGCACACAACTTGAACCCTCCGGAAATATCCAGAGGAGCATCACAGTACCATAGTCGTCTCCATGCACATGCGCATCTACACTGCAATCAGAAGCGAGCTCTGCTTCAGATTTGAAGTCCATAAACGTGACCAGCATGTCTGCCTCCATGGGACTATAACGGGCCACTGCCGGACTTGAGTAGGTTCAGGGCCACTGGACAACTACGTGGCGGGAAATCACGATGGCTGACGGAGGCGATGAAGTAGACAACCATAGCGTCCTTGGCCACAGCGTGTGCACCCAAGAGGCCACCAGTCGATCTGGATGAGTGGAGACTTCCGCTGAGTCGCGTCGCGCATGAACGATTCCGCCGCTGCCGAGTTGCCGTAGCATGCGGACAGAGCCGCCGGCGGTCGTCTGTCAAGCTTTTGCCGAGTTCGCTGGCTCTCGGAGCAGGCACCTCCGTGTGGGCCAGACACGACCGCGGCGTTGATTTGCCGATCAGACGGAAAAGCAGTGAGGCTGGGCGCGCAGCTGCCAACGATTGCAATTCTGCGCGCACGGGACATGTCCTCGCCCGCCGGAGGCCGTGCGCGTTGGCGGCGCCCTCAATCTCAAGTCGGACGGATGAGAGAAGAAAGAAAAAGTTTTCTTTTGAGCGGTGGCAATCTCTGTAATTAGCACGAAAACGAAAAGGTATATTGAGCTGTCAAACATTGAAGTGATTTGGATCATTGATCAAATATTAAAGGGTTAAGATTTAATGTATCAACATAGCTCAACACAAATTTGATCTTTTAATAATACTAGTAATGTTGCACGTGCAACGCACGTAATTAAGAAAAATCTACTTTCAAATAACATGAGTTTATTTTTATTAAATTCAAATTATTGTGTTTTCCTTATACCAATTATAGTATCATTAATTATCCATTTGTAATTTACTCATGTAATTGATGTTCTAACCAGGTGTATTTGTATTCAAATTATTCGGAAAAAAAACACCTACTAAATATCTCTACGAATACTATTGTACAAGGATGATGCATCGTCCTCATAAAGACCGATTACACAAAATACTTTTATCTTAATTGAATCAACATGCATCTTTTATATTTCTACCACTACATCCAAAAAATTTAATTGGGTCAGTGACCCCGGTTCATGGTTATTTACAACTTTTTTGCTCAGATTTTTCCATAAATTACGTCGTCCTGACTTTTTTCGGAAATATTTTGATATCCTTGTGTTTTCCATGATATTTGCGTGGAGGGTCCATAGGTCAGCATAAGGGCCAGCGTCAGCCCACTACCACGTTAGTTGATGGTCAACGCATCTCATCTTCTTCTTCAGTTCCCACGAAACTATCCCTGAACGCTTCGTTGTTCATCCCAAATCCTTCGTCTGTTCCAGTGATCCAGTCTAGCGGTGCCTCCGAAGACCTCCCCTAGTGACTACCTAGGAGACGGCGGTTACTGAAGAACGGAGCAGGCAGGCCGCAATCGACGGCTTCGTTAGGCTTAGCCGCACAGTGCGAGCGGTGTACCAATCAATGCCCGGGACGGAAACAGCGCACACGGCGCGCGGGCGAACTGCGACGGGATGCGGGATGCCTGGTATGACCTCCTCCTTCTAAGCTTGGGTAGTCATTTGGAGTCAGCAGCCATCGAACGGGGTCGCGACCCGGCCTCTCGGCCCTCGTCGACCCACTTTTGACCCCGACCCTCGATCTGGTTCGATCGACCCCGGGTCTGGAACGCGGCATGGACCCGTTTCGGCTACTACTACTCCGTGGATTCATCAAGCCCTTGAATCGTACACGACTGGAGGTCGATGTAAACGATGGCGACCTGACATGGAGAAGCAGGGCTCGGTCGAGCAGAACGGCCTGGAGTACGGCGGCGTTCGTGCAGTACGGCAACTTGCAGAGCGGCGATGGCGGCGACCAGTACGGTGGCGTGTAGCCTGATGTCCTCGGGCAGGCAGTGCGGCGGCACGACGTCCTCGGGCGCCTTCCTGGCAGTGCGGCGGTGGCATCGTGCAGCCGCGCCTGGCAAAGCGTCAGCGGGTGTGCAGGACGACAGCAGCCTTGGTGGGCAAGGGGCGGCAGTGTGGTTTGGGAGGACGGTGGCGTCGTGCGGCCATGGCCTAGACAGGAAAGCGGCGTTTGATTTCTACGCTAGAGATATGAGACGAAAGAAATAGAACAAAAATAACGTTTCGGGGTTTCGGGGCAGGATGTGTTGAGATGCTCAACATGGATTGAACAATCTTATCCGTTGATAGCTTGTTGAACACATAAGATTTAATGTATCCGGTCATGTTTGCTCTTTTAATAATAGTATAGAGTATAGATATATCGTCGAAACAAATAGGGATAAGGTTTTTGTAAGGGGATAAGGATAAGATATAGAACACGAACTTTATGTTGGGTTTTTATGGGCTTTGGCCCATTTTGTTTACCAAAACATGGAAAAAATCTCCAACTGCATGGCATGGAGTTGACAGTTTAGTCCCACATTACTATTAAGTAGAGAGTAGGACATGTTTATAAGAACATCTCTATACCATCCACTATGCGACTGAGAAGAAAGCAGTTCATGTGCACTACTCCTCTGTCACTCGTCTCTCGAAGCAAAGTGTGTGCATCGTGTTTCATGAATTTTTGTGTAATATTAAATTTTTGCTTTGTGCAACACACTGTGTACGTACGTGTCAATAAGCATGTACATGCTTGACACGTGTCCTGCTTTTTCCACATTACGGCACTTGTGTTCTTTCTCTCACATGGGCCTACATACGAGAGAACAGAACGGATGGATCCAGAACTTGCTCTCAGTCTCTTATCATTGCCAAGTTTCCTTTTAATGCGCTGCTTCTAGCCTTGCCATCCAGAGACCGGGTGCACAACATTCGGGAAGCAGACCTCTTAAACTCCATTACTTGAGATCCCGCACGGGGAAAGGGACGATAAAGTTTTTTGGAAGCTTCTCGGCATGATTGCTCATTTCTATTCAATTACATCTACACCGACCATTCAACTAGTTCCCTTCATCACCATGGTCGACAACAACGTTGCGATGGTAGCTTTCCCGATGAATATGTATGTTCTACTCATGTATGTTCGCACACTACAGGAATGGCGAACTGTGCCGACGGCTATTTATCGGGGCCGTCGGCACAGGGAATACGAGGATCAGCCATCCACAAGGCCGTCGGCAAAGAAACGGCCGTCGGCACAGATGTTCTATCCCGACGGCACCCGTCGGGACACAGGAAGCCGTCGGCACAGAGGTTAAGGTGACGTCGACGGCAATCTGTGCCGACGGCAAAGCCGTCGATACAGGTCTCTACCATTTTTTACATTTTTATCCTAATCTTTTTTTTATGTATCTATTTATTACTCTCAGTTAAGTTTAATATGTTTTATTCATATTCTATGTACATAGCTTCGCCGAATAGCGGTTTCCACCCACATAAAATAACGTCGCGAATAATTGTCTATACCGGAGCGTCGGAACCCCACCAAAACCTAGGTTGATGCATACCATATGTGTACAAGTGTTTTGGGTGATTCAAATGTCCAATAATCTACCCCGGTGTGTGACCGGCTTCAGTTTCTCTCTACCAAGTGTGTGGACTTAGAGGTGAAAACTCCCTTTCGACGCACGTCTATGGGGTAGACGAAAACGTTAGGGTTTTCTAGCGGATTCAGGGTTTCGCCGAAGCGGGACCCCGGAGCGTCGGAACCCCACCAAAACCTAGGTTATGCCATAACATATGTAAACAAGTGTGTTGTGTGTTGTAAATGTGCAATATCCTACTCCGGGGTGTGACCGGCTTCACCGACTGCACTTTTCTCTAGTGAGTTTCTGCACTTAGAGGTGAAAACTCCCCTTTCGGGCGAACGGGTGGAATCTTGTGTTGATTTGTGATAAAAAGTTGGTTTCCATGTGTCTATGGCCTAACCTAACACAACTAGGCAAAACAGTCCACTGGCCTACCCCCTTTCGACGCACGTCTATGGAGGTAGACGAAAACGTTAGGGTTTTTCCAGCGGATTCAGGGTTTCGCCGAAGCGGGGCCCCGGAGCGTCGGAACCCCACCAAAACCTAGGTTATGCCATACCATATGTATACAAGTGTGTTGTGTGTTGTAAATTTCCAATATCCTACTCCGGGGTGTGACCGGCTTCACCGACTTCTGTTTCTCTCTACCAAGTGTGTGGACTTAGAGGTGAAAACTCCCACTTCGGACGAAACGGGGGCAATATTGTAAAATTTTGTGATAAAAGTTGGTTTCCCATGTGCCTATGTCCCAACCAAACACAACCAGGCAAAAAAGTCCACTGGGCTACCCCCTTTCGACGCACGTCTATGGGGGTAGATGAAAACGTTAGGGTTTTTCCAGCGGATTCAGGGTTTCGCCGAAGTGGGGCCCCGGAGCGTCGGAACCCCACCAAAACCAAGGTTGTGCCATACCATATGTATACAAGTGTGTTGTGTGTTGTAAATTTCCAATATCCTACTCCGGGGTGTGATCGGCTTCACCGGCATCACTTTCTCTCTAGTAAGTTTCTGCACTTGTAGGTGAAAACTCCCGTTTCGGACGAACCGGGTGGAATCTTGTGTTGATTTGTGATAAAAGTTGGTTTCCCATGTGCCTATGGCCTAACCTAACACAACCAGGCAAAAAAGTCCACTGGCCTACCCCTTTCGACGCACGTCTATGGGGGTAGACGAAAACGTTAGGGTTTTTCCAGCGGATTCAGGGTTTCGCCGAAGCGGGGCCCCGGAGCGTCGGAACCCCACCAAAACCAAGGTTGTGCCATACGATATGTATACAAGTGTGTTGTGTGTTGTAAATTTCCAATATCCTACTCCGGGGTGTGACCGGCTTCACCGGCATCACTTTCTCTCTACCAAGTGTGCGGACTTAGAGGTGAAAACTCCCACTTCGGACGAAACGGGGGCAATCTTGTAAAAACTTGTGATAAAAGTTGGTTTCCCATGTGCCTATGTCCCAACCAAACACAACCAGGCAAAAAAGTCCACTGGCCTACCCCTTTCGACGCACGTCTATGGGGGTAGACGAAAACGTTAGGGTTTTTCCAGCGGATTCAGAGTTTCGCCGAAGCGGGGCCCCGGAGCGTCGGAACCCCACCAAAACCAAGGTTGTGCCATACCATATGTATACAAGTGTGTTGTGTGTTGTAAATTTCCAATATCCTACTCCGGGGTGTGATCGGCTTCACGGCATCACTTTCTCTCTATTAAGTTTCTACACTTGTAGGTGAAAACTCCCGTTTCGGACGAACCGGGTGGAATCTTGTGTTGATTTGTGATAAAAGTTGGTTTCCCATGTGCCTATGGCCTAACCTAACACATCCAGGCAAAAAAGTCCGCTGGCCTACCCCCTTTCGACGCACGTCTATGGGGGTAGACGAAAACGTTAGGGTTTTTCCAGCGGATTCAGGGTTTCGCCGAAGCGGGGCCCGGAGCGTCGGAACCCACCAAAACCAAATTTGAGCCATACCATATGTATACAAGTGTGTTGTAAATTTCCAATATCCTACTCCGGGGTGTGACCGGCTTCACCGGCATCACTTTCTCTCTACCAAGTGTGTGGACTTAGAGGTGAACACTCCCACTTCGGACGAAACGGGGGCAATCTTGTAAAAACTTGTGATAAAAGTTGGTTTCCATGTGCCTATGTCCCAACCAAACACAACCAGGCAGAAAAGTCCACTGGCCTACCCCCTTTCGACGCACGTCTATGGGGGTAGACGAAAACGTTAGGGTTTTTCCAGTGGATTCAGGGTTTCGCCAAAGTGGGGCCCCGGAGCGTCGGAACCCCACCAAAACCAATGTTGTGCCATACCATATGTATACAAGTGTGTTGTGTGTTGTAAATTTCCAATATCCTACTCCGGGGTGTGATCGGCTTCACCGGCATCACTTTCTCTCTAGTAAGTTTCTGCACTTGTAGGTGAAAACTCCCGTTTCGGACGAACGGGTGGAATCTTGTGTTGATTTGAGATAAAAGTTGGTTTCCCATGTGCCTATGGCCTAACCTAACACAACCAGGCAAAAAAGTCCACTGGCCTACCCCCTTTCGACGCACGTCTATGGGGGTAGACGAAAACGTTAGGGTTTTTCCAGCGGATTCAGGGTTTCGCCGAAGCGGGGCCCGGAGCGTCGGAACCCCACCAAAACCAAGGTTGTGCCATACCATATGTATACAAGTGTGTTGTGTGTTGTAAATTTCCAATATCCTACTCTGGGGTGTGACCGGCTTCACCGGCATCACTTTCTCTCTACCAAGTGTGCGGACTTAGAGGTGAAAACTCCCATTTCGGACGAAACGGGGGCAATCTTGTAAAAACTTGTGATAAAAGTTGGTTTCCCATGTGCCTATGTCCCAACCAAACACAACCAGGCAAAAAAGTCCACTGACCTACCCCCTTTCGACGCACGTCTATAGGGGTAGACGAAAACGTTAGGGTTTTTCCAGCGGATTCAGAGTTTCGCCGAAGCGGGGCCCCGGAGCGTCGGAACCCCACCAAAACCAAGGTTGTGCCATACCATATGTATACAAGTGTGTTGTGTGTTGTAAATTTCCAATATCCTACTCCGGGGTGTGATCGGCTTCACCGGCATCACTTTCTCTCTAGTAAGTTTCTACACTTGTAGGTGAAAACTCACGTTTCGGACGAACGGGTGGAATCTTGTGTTGATTTGTGATAAAAGTTGGTTTCCCATGTGCCTATGGCCTAACCTAACACAACCAGGCAAAAAAGTCCGCTGGCCTACCCCTTTCGACGCACGTCTATGGGAGTAGACGAAAACGTTAGGGTTTTTCCAGCGGATTCAGGGTTTCGCCGAAGCGGGGCCCGGAGCGTCGGAACCCCACCAAAACAAAAGTTGAGCCATACCATATGTATACAAGTGTGTTGTAAATTTCCAATATCCTACTCCGGGGTGTGACCGGCTTCACCGGCATCACTTTCTCTCTACCAAGTGTGTGGACTTAGAGGTGAAAATCCCACTTCGGACGAAACGGGGGCAATCTTGTAAAAACTTGTGATAAAAGTTGGTTTCCCATGTGCCTATGTCCCAACCAAACACAACCAGGCAAAAAAGTCCACTGGCCTACCCCCTTTCGACGCACGTCTATGGGGGTAGACGAAAACGTTAGGGTTTTTCCAGCGGATTCAGGGTTTCGCCGAAGCGGGGCCCCGGAGCATCGGAACCCCACCAAAACCAAGGTTGTGCCATACCATATGTATACAAGTGTGTTGTGTGTTTTAAATTTCCAATATCCTACTCCGGGGTGTGATCGGCTTTACCGGCATCACTTTCTCTCTAGTAAGTTTCTAAACTTGTAGGTGAAAACTCCCGTTTCGGACGAACCGGGTGGAATCTTGTGTTGATTTGTGATAAAAGTTGGTTTCCCATGTGCCTATGGCCTAACCTAACACAACCAGGCAAAAAAGTCCACTGGCCTACCCCTTTCGACGCACGTCTATGGGGGTAGACGAAAAGGTTAGGGTTTTTCCAGCGGATTCAGGGTTTCGCCGAAGCGGGACCCCGGAGCGTCGGAACCCCACCAAAACTAAGGTTGTGCCATACCATATGTATACAAGTGTGTTGTGTGTTGTAAATTTCCAATATCCTACTCCGGGGTGTGATCGGCTTCACCGGCATCACTTTCTCTCTAGTAAGTTTCTACACTTGTAGGTGAAAACTCCCGTTTCGGACGAACCGGGGGCAACCTTGTGACAACTTGTGACAAAAGTTGGTTTCCCATGTTCCTATGGCCTAACCTAACACAACCAAGCAAAAAATTCCACTGGCCTACCCCCTCTCGGCTCCGGTCAAGGGGGTAGACGGGAACTTTGACTTATTTCCAGCGGGTCTAGGGTTTCGCCGAAGCGGGGCCCCGGAGCGTCGGAATCCCACCCAAACCTAGGTGTTGCCATACCATATGTATACAAGTGTGTTGGGTGTTTGAGATATGAAAAATCCCACTCCGCTGTGTGATCGGCATCACCGGCATCACCGGCCTACCCCCTCTCGGCTTCGGTCAAGGGGGTACGTAGCGGGCCCCCGAGCGTCGGAACATATTAAAGTAAAAATGAATCAAAATATATTGAACTTATTAAAATTAATTTAGAGTAATAAATACATTAAAAAAGATGATGTAAGTGAAAAAATGAAAAAAAAAGGAAAACCCTATGCCGACGGCATAGGTCCTACGCCTTATCCTTATCCCGCCACAGCTCCTCGACCACCCATCCGCATTTCTTCGGCCGACCCGCTCCGCGGCTGCCCCGCTCCCCCGCCGCCCTGCTCCGGCCAGCCACGACCCCGCCGCCACCCGCCCCTACCCAGCCCGCCGGCGGCAACCCCGCCCCCTCCACCCGCCAGCCGCCATCCCCGCCACCCGCCCCTACCCAGCCCCGCCGCCAGCCCTTACCCACCCCGCCGCCAACCCGCCGCCGCCAACCCCGCCCTCCACCCGCCAGCCGCCATCCCCGCCCCCTCCACCCGCCAGCCCCTACCCACCCCGCCGCCAGCCCCTACCCGACCCCCGCCGCCACTCGCCCCGCCTCCGCCGTGCTCCCCTCTGGCCGCACCGGCCCCGCAACCTCGCCGCTCCCCTCGCCGTGCTACCCTCCTCGCCGCAGGTACCCTCCGCGCCGCCAGGTGCTCCCGCCCTCCCCTATTTTCTGTGTATTTTAGATTTAGTGATTTTAGGAAAATTAGTGGTAGAAAAGAGGAAAATAGATGGAAAATTAGTGGTAGAAATTAGAAAATAGCACAATAGAAATTATAGATGGAAATTTAGTGGTAGAAAATAGAAAATAACAAAATGATTTAGGGATAGATGTAGCAAATAAAATGTTGTTGACAATTATAGAAGGAAAATAGGTGTTAGTGTTTATATATTCATTTCATATATGACTAACCCGTGTATCAAATGCTTTTACTTAACTAAGTATCATGTCGGAGCCGGAGCGAAAGTTTCGTGGTGTTCATCGGAGACCCACGAAGATCCCGACTTGGGCAGCTCAGATCACAGTGGATCACAGGAAGATCCAGCTTGGTACTTTCAGGTGCCCGTGGCAGGCGGCCCGCGCCTACGACTGCGCGGCGGTCCAGCACTTTGGGGCGAGAGCGATCCTCAACTTTGAGGATGAGCGGAGCGTGGCGCATATGTTAGCGCCAGATGGCATGAGGATCGCGACGAAGGCCGAGGAGAGGGAGCACCGGCAGGCAGAGAGGCTGCTCAGGGCGCGCCACCAGCGCGAGGAGGATGACCCCTTGGTCAAGGATCTCCTCCTTGATCCCCAGGTGATGGCGGTCCAGTACCAGGTTTCAGCGAGAGCCGGCAGCAGCGCGGGCAGGGCGAGGCCGGCCCCTCCGGCACGCAGCAGCAGGGCGAGGACTCTAGCAGCAGCCTGTCCTCTTGTTGGGACCGCTTGGACGACGCCACTGACACCGGCGCGAGTCGAGTTTAGGATGTCTATCATCCTACCTGTCGTACTACTAGACTTATCTTGCTACCTGTTGTACTGCTAGACTTATCATACATGCTACCTATGTATTATTGTGCTACTTGTCTATATGTGTTATGTTTAGCTAATATGGTTACATCGTTCTGTGGTTTATTCTGTTTTATGTTTAATTATTAGGTAAAATGGAGGGATATTTGCTTATATATTTCGATTGTTTGTACTTTTTAGATGACGTAGCTTCCCGCCAGCCAGCACCGTCGGTCCCGCGCGTCGTCGCGGCTTCTCCAGCTGAGGAGGGGCCGCCTCGGTGCCCTTTGTTTTGTCGCCCTCTTCCGGAGCACGTCCTCGACCTTCTCCGGCCACCGATCACGCTTCGAGGGTATAAATCTTTCGCCTCTCTTGCTGCATAGGTTTATTTTGGTCTAGATCACCAAGTCAGTCGCGTAACCCGAGTCAGATCCCATCCGGAAGGGTTACAAATTTATAAATATGCAGGATTGTCCATCTTTGCATATTTATAACCGTAACACTTCCGGGTTGTCCTGTTGGACAGTCCGAGTACGTGTAGATCGGGTCGTGTTCCATGTTCTACCCCTTCCTGAGACGTAATTTCGGCAGCACCTCCCTGTTGTTCTTCGGATGCACACCCTCTCGGCTTGACAAGCTCGAGACGTGTATTCTGAAGAACAGCGGGGAGGTGCTGCCGAAATTCCGTCTCGGGTCGGGGTAGAACATGGAACACGGCTCGATCTACACGTACTCGGGCGGGATAGGCCCTCCTATTAGAAGTGTAGGTGAACCCTTGCATGATGTAAAGATTAAAATTTGACCGTAATTAATCTGGTGACACTAAATCATTTTATTATTACTTGGTGCATATTAAAAGACTGCGTGTTGTTTCGCTCCCAATAAAGCAGAGGATGGCTGATAATGGGTGGATGTACAGTGGCCGTGTCGATAAGATTAAAAGAACAGAGGAGTGGGAGATGAAGACCAATATATTAGTGAAGGAGTTAGGGCGTGGTTCAAAGGCAAAAGGAGTTCGTGGAAGGTGCCCTTGCACTCATTGCAAGAATCGTGACCGTCAAGGAAAGGAAGATATGACTAAACATCTTTGGTTGTATGGGTATACGCCTAACTACGTCACGCATGTCAAATTTGATCAGTACGAACGTCTCAGAGTTGGGGTGATGCGGCAGCGGATCGATGGCAATGAGTACGATGGGTTGAGAAACATGCTAGATGATCACCATGCTGCTTACATGCCGGATTCGCCACCTCCACAGGAGGAACCGGGTGAACCGGAGGAACCAGAGCCAACCGCGAAGGCTTTCTATGAGACGATGGCCTCGGCTACGAAGCCTCTATACGAGGGTGCAAACGTTTCTCAGCTCGATGCCGTAGCTCAACTACTAAGTGACAAGTGTCAGTTCTCCACCACCCGTGCAGGCTTTGAAGCTAATCTGACAACATCTGGTAACATGTTGCCCAAAGGGCATTGTCTGCCAAAATCCATGCACGAGACGAAGAAACTATTGGGATCGCTCAGCATGGATTATGAAAAGATTCATTGTTGTCCAAAAGGATGCCTGTTGTTCCGGAAACAATATGCGAATGACAAGTACTGTAGCCTTTGTGGGGCCTCTAGGTATGAGGAGAAAACGCTGCCTGATGGTCGGAAGACGCAGGGAAAAATCCCTGTGAAGGTTCTTCGGTACCTCTCATTCATAAAAAGAATGCAGCGGCTTTTCATGTCCGAGGAGTCTGCCAAACAAATGACTTGGCACAGGAAAGGGAAGAGATACGTCGACGAGTTAGGACGGGAAAAGATGGGACATCCATCTGATGGTGAGGCATGGAAGAACTTCGACTTGAAACACCCCCTTAATTCAGCAGATGCTCGGAATGTCAGAATTGCAATAGCAACAGATGGGTTCAATCCATTTGGGATGTCGACTGCGTCGTACAGCTGCTGGCCCGTGTTTGTTATTCCGCTCAATCTCCCTCCTGGGGTACTAATGCAAAGGAAGCACATGTTTCTGTCGCTGATCATTCCAGGGCCCGAATACCCGGGGAAGAATTTGAGTGTCTACATGCAACCGCTTGTGGATGATTTGCACCACTCATGGCACAATGGGACGTGGACATACGACCGAGCATCAAAGAAAAACTTCTGATGAAAATTTGGTTCCACTATTCCATGCACGACCTACCCGGGTATGCCCTATTCTGCGGATGGTGTACAGCTGGTAAATGGCCATGCCCAGTGTGCAGGAACCAACTTGAGTTCCTTTGGCTAAAGTCAGGTCGCAAGTATGTCGCGTTTGACAAGCATCGACAGTTCCTCGAAGGAAGGCATCCTTATCGAGAAGACCAAAAAAACTTCACGAAGGGCGTAGTTGTGCGTGAAGAAAAAGCGATACCGAAGTTCGATGGTGCAAAAGTTGATGCCGAGCTAAGTGCTCTCGTGCCTGCTGTGGGACCTGGCCCACGATTTGAGGGATATGGTGTAACGCACAACTGGACTCATGTGGCAGGCTTAACGCAGCTAGAGTATTACAAGGACCTCGAACTTCCCCATAACATCGATGTGATGCACACCGAAAAGAATGTTGGAGAGATGATCTTTCACACAGTCCTGAACATTCCTAAGAAGACAAAGGACAATGTGAAGGCTAGAGTTGATGTTCAGAAGCTCTGTGATAGGGAGAGATTACACATGAAGCCTCCTAACCCTCGTCAAAAAAATTGGTTTAAGCCAAATGCCGACTACTGCCTTGATAATATCCAAAAGAAGGAGGCATTCAAGTGGCTCAAAAACATCGCCGTGATGTTCCCTGATGGTTACTGTTCCAATATAAGTAATGGAGTCAATCTTCTTACAGGAAAAGTCACTGGGCTCAAGAGTCACGACTATCACATATGGATTGAGCGGTTGATGCCGGTGATGCTTCGAGGGTATCTCCCCGATAGTATCTGGCGAGTGCTTGCGGAGTTGAGCCATTTCTTCCGCACGCTCTGTGCGAAACAGATATGTCCCCTGATTATTGCGAAGCTGCGTGATCTTGTGCCGGAGTTGCTATGCAAGTTAGAGATGATCTTTCCGCCAGGCTTCTTTGTTCCGATGGCACATCTCGTTGTGCATCTCGCGAACGAGGCACTCTTGGGTGGACCGGTGCAGTTTCGTTGGCAGTTTTGTATTGAGAGAGAGTTTAAGTACATTCGAAACATAACTGGAAACAAAGCTAGGATTGAAGCATGCATAGCTGAGGCAACAATACTCGAGGAGATGGCAGACGCCGTGACAACGTACTTTCCCGATGAAGTTGCCACTATGCATAACCCGGTCACTCGGTACAATGTCGACGAGCCCAAGAATGACCCCAAGCTCCTCCTCTTCCAATGTCCCGGTGGCAAGGCCGGTGCCGGTGAAAAATGTAAATTGACCAAGGAAGAGAAGGATTGCATAATGCTCTATGTGCTTATAAACATGACGGAAGTACTCGATTTCATGAGGTAAATGGTGAACAAATTACTTTGCAACTAGTAACTCAGTTTCGGTCTAATACGTATTTTCTCCTTTTAGACAATTCCAAGATGAATACTGGTTGGGAACGGTGGATCCCGATCCCGCGGAGCTGGACACTCTTCTGAAAGAGGGTGCTCACGGAGGAAAAAAATTTGTGTCTTGGTTCATGGGAAAAGTAATTTCTAACGTGTCCCTCTTACCTTGCAATATGTGACTTGTCCCTCTTATTACACGTAACTAATGCACAAAACAATTTGAACCGTACTTGTAGGGAGCTGATCCCAACGTTGAGATGACAAATGAGCTGAGATGTGTTTCCCAAGGATTTAACCGTACCGTCATTAAGTATGAGAAGTATGATGTGAATGGGTTCCGCTTCCATACAGAGTATCACCAGAATAATCGTCCTGGAGCAAAAACTGTAAATACTGGGGTCTTCACCAAAGGATCCAGAGGAGCCGATGGAGCCAATTACGTAGATTACTACGGAAGGTTACAAAACGTATACGAGCTGACGTTCAATCGTACGAACATAGAACTCAAGCTCGTTGTGTTCAAGTGCCACTGGTTCGACCCATGCACTGGACCACATGGTGGACAGAGAAGTGAGCCTTCCATTGGGTTAGTTGAAGTTAAGCCTTCAACCACCTATACCGGAGCCGATGTCTATATTGTGGCTCACCAAGCCAAGCAAGTTTATTATTTGCCCTACCCATGCCAGAAAGAGAACCTCAAGGGCTGGGAAGTCGTGTTCCGGGTATCCCCACATGGTAAGCTACCCAGGCCCTCCGACGACGATTACAACAACATTGACCCTAAAACATACGAGGGAATTTTCTATCAAGAGCAAGAGGACTTCGGGCACTTTGACTTACAAATAGGTGGTCTCGAGGACCTCGAGAACAATGCACACACTCGTGGTGAGTCAGTGGTGGATCTGAAGGACATAGATGTGCTCTCGAAGTTTCATGCGGAAAATGACGACGATGACGAGCCTGGCGATGAGCTTCCGCCCTACTACTCACGTGATAGTGATAGTGATAGTGAGAATGAGAACCAACACCCTGATGAGGAGAGTGATGACGATAGGTGACGGTCTATAATGTCTTTATGCTTTAGTAATTATTTTCCAACATGCTTCTTAATTGCATTACGTCTTTATGCTTGGTATCTACATGTTATTATGTCTTTTATTCTTTAGTATTTATTTTTCGACATGCTTCTTCATTGCATATGTCTTTATGCTTAGTGTCTACATTTTATTATGTCTTGATGCTTACTTGTTTTCTCTTTCTCAATGCAGTTGATTGAACAATATGAGCCAGGGCAAGGAAAGCGCTTCTGGTGGTCCTTCTCCCGGTTCTTCAGCTTCTCCTGGTGCTTCGCCTTCTTCCGGTGCTTCTGCTGCGCCGATCCGACGCTCACCTATTATCAGCCGGGGAGATATGGGGTTCACCCCGTCGCCGTCGGCGCAATAGATGTAGGGCTTTGGACGTCTAGACATCTAGCTATGTATGTATCTACTTGATGATGGTCCTATGTGTGTATCTACTTGATGATATATGGAGCCATTGTGTGATCTTGTTTGTTGTGAATTTGTCGTGATTTTTGATTATTTTTTCTGCTATTTTTGCTGCAAAAAACGAGCCGCTGGAAAAAAATTCTGGGCAATCCTGTGCCGACGGCAATGCCGTCGGCACAGACCCCTTAATGTGACCAAATGGTCGTACCTTTGCCGACGGCACTGCCGTCGGCACAGGCCCTCCCTGGAGCGCCCAGCTGCCTCCACGTGGCGACGTTGTGCCGACGGCCGGCCGTCGGCACAGACCCCTCCACCTCGCCCGGCCAATGTGGGCCCCACCCGCCGCTGTGCCGACAAACTAGGTGCCGACGGTGCGTCTCTGGCCGTCGGGAAAAGTTGTGCCGACGGTTTTCTTCTGTGCCGACGGCCAGGTGGCCTGTGCCTACGGGGCCCTATGCCGACCACCCTGTGCCGACGGTGGCCGTCGGCATAGGTGTGTGCCGACGGCATTGGTTCCTTTGCCGGCGGGCTGCGGCCGTCGGCACAGGTGGCAATTCCTGTAGTGGCACTAGCATTTGGTCCACATGTAAATCTGCAAGATATGTCTATTTTCGTATATGGTTAGATTTGCTAGTGCAGATGTTGCTTTCGTTATAACTCGTCCGGCAATTGATTATATTCCAACGTTATTACCTAGCATAATACATGTTAATGCGGGCCAATCTACCATCAAGGTCTCGTAGTATAAATATGAGAACACTTAGAGGGGCTGATGCACTTAGAAAATCATGATGGTAGCCCTCGTAGAAAGATTTAGACGGATTCAGACCCTAGGAAACAGTCGTCTGGTAAAGAGTCTACTCTTGTTTGTGGCTGGTTTTGTTTATCTCCTTACGCTCATGTACGATTTCAAGAGGGGGTCTCAATTACGCTATGTTGGTGGTGTATACTTGGGATTTACCTCTTCGTAGTGCGGACCTTTTAGACTTTTAGTAGTCTGATGCGCGCTCGCTGTGCTCTCCCTTTTGGGGAGTACATCGCCTGCGTTTGAAGTTCAGCTAGTCTATGGGTGCTGGCTTAGTCTTCAGGTTGCTTCTGTAAATGCCTTGGATGTTTTTAGTTCCTTTTTGTTTCTCTTTTGTTGGACGAACTATGTTCTGTTATCCTTTGATAGTGGAACCTGGCTTCGGTTTGAAGTCGTATGGGAAAAAAAAAGATATACAACTCAGCAGGTCCCTAGCCCGCCTTATATACATGGCTGGGGATTACTGTTACGAGGGGATGACCCGGTTTGCATGTAGATGGGTAAAGGTGAAATCCCTAGTCAACCAATTTAGATCCCATTTGAGTATGTTACAATGATATCAATGGCTTGTCCGAGGCAAGTATATTTAATTGTCTTGTACTCCAAGAAGGTCGCCCTATACTTTGGGATCCTCGTTTGTCTTCTATGGGAGTACCTTAATCCCATGACATCAACCGTGGTTGGAGATGCTCTAAGTTTACCTCCATCCATCCATGTGCTCCGTAAACTGGAGATATAATATGTCAACAAATTTTTTGCCAATTGGCAGTATCTGCACATGCCACTTAACATGAGTCGATCAGCAACGCTAATGATTCTGGAAGCTCGTTGCCCTTGACAATACGAATAACAAAACGGCCACCATGCTTTAACTGTTCTCATCTGAAAGATCTAGTAATACACATACCGCAAAAAGGCTACGAAGACAACACAAACGTTACAACATTTCGAGAGAATATTACTAGCACCCTAACTCCTGTACATATTCTTGAGCTAGTTATGACTACCCTGATCCTGCATGAGTGACATCAATCTTAGCTTCGAGTGCATATCGAAAGAAGCATGGGAAAAGTCGGTCAGGGCACGGAACAGCTCCGGCAGGTGTGCTTTCAGGATTGACAGAGATTTCTCCCTGACTTGCTTCGATAGCTTGTTATGGACTTCAATCTCATCGTCTAGCTTGCTCTTCAGGCTCTCTACGGCGAATCTCTTCTCTGAAATCGCATCCTTTTGGCTTGTCCCCTCGCCGCTCTCTGGATCAATGCGATGTCCATGCTTGTGATACCATTCCTCAAATGCCCGAGCTTTCCGCACATATTCCTTGTGAATTTGGTCACAGGTCTCCTTCTGTTTCAACTCCTCGTCTTGAACACCTAGTATGGTGTCCAGGACTGCCCGAAAGCTAACGATGGCATGCATGGCGAGATCATCAGGTAGCTTGGCTAGTTGCTCATTCCATGCTTGGAGAAGAGCTTTAACAGGAGGTTGCTGCATCCTTGGTGGCGATGCTACTTTCTCCTTTAAGCTGCTCTCTATAGGTATAAGGTTCAATTTCAACCAGCCGTAGAGAGCATTTATGTACTCCTTTTGATAGCTCATGAGGTCACTAAAATTTGTGTTCCACTTCTCTGCGATATCACGCAGCTGTCTCGTGTGGCTGTGGTGATGTGCGCTTGTTTCGATGTTGGAATCAGAAATGTCAGCTGACTTGAGATCCAACACAGTTTTCAGCTGGTTTGCATGATGCATGTGCATGTCTTCCCACATTTTTGCCATCCTGAAAAGACAGCACCAAATAAAGGTTGTAGATTTTCGTATTGTGTGAAACCAGATCTCGTTATTCAGCTTATTGCAAGAAAATAAAATAAACAAAATTAGTAGTCTGTGCTGACAAATATTATAATCATACTACTAAACAATGAAGTACTGTTGATGCAACAGCTATAGTTCAACGACACTCAATGACGTTCAACGATACTCACTGATTGTAGTACTGGATCAGAAAAGGTTACGGAAGAGAACGGCATTTAGATGCTCTTTCAACAATGCATGAAGCAGTAGAATTGATATGGCGGGCAAGTAGGTAGATCAATCTATTAGTGTTCTAAATGCACATCTAAAAAGGCAGTAGCATCCTGATGCACTACAGAAGCATTATGCATCTAAATTACCTGTCAGCAAGATCCAAAAGTTTATGATAAAGTTGATTATCACGGAGATGCTGAATCTCTGAAACGGTTGAATCCATTGATTGCATATCAACTATGTATCTTGTATGCAAATGGGTTACTGCAGCTTTAGTTTTCTCCAGAACCTCAACAGCAGCATTGTTTTTCTTTTGTCTATTTAACAAAGCGACCTTCCGCTGATACTCAAGCTTCATAATCTCGCCAGCCTGTCCAATTTGAGACATATAAGCTGTATCAGAGGGTGGCAGGTAAGAGATGGGAGCAGAATTCAACATGAACAATGTGAACTGATGTAGTACTTGATTGATCTTTAGCTGATTTGCAGTTCAAGCCTGTTTTCATTCAGAAAAGATTTCTCGCACATACCAACGGCCAGGTTATTACCAGTTTTGTTGTGTTTAAACACATGTAAACTAACTAATTACCACAGTTCTAAGGTATTTTGAAAAAAGGGCATCGATACCAGAAAAACTTGGATTTTTATCTACTTCGCCTGGTCCATGTTATTATCAAACACAATTGCAACAGAAAGAAAACTAAGCTCATAACGACATTATGTTTCAAATAATATAGGCTTCATTTGCCAAAAAAAAGAGAAGGAAAAGACCGTATAGGCTAACAAAATCACATTACAGACGTAACACAAGGTAGAATGCCACTCTTGTTGCTTTACACCAAGGTTACTGCTGACTTGACACCAGGCTGAACCTGAAATATTGCACATTGCACCACACTGTCTCAAGGATTGTCTTCTACTTTCATCTCATGGACTCATCGTCCCATCCCTTCTCTTACCGGTGACCTCACACTTGGAAGCTTGCGACCCTATAGATGTCGCTACGCATAAAGACGTTGTGGTGCAACAAGGGGTTGCGCTACAAAAAAAACTCGAGTTCTCCACAAGATGCCCATGTCCAAGTTCTGGACATCCATTTCGTTCGCATACATCTTATTCAACCCCAAGAATCAAAAATATGGTGTCTTATGACAGGCCATGTCGTGGAAATGGCTTCGGGCTCCCTAACGCCACCTCATATGTGAGTGGAGACAGGAAGCTATTACACTGACCAATGGGACCTAGAAGTAGTGTATAGAACTAGAAGCATGGTGCAAGTGCAGTATCTTTTAGGCCCATCTTGTGTTATGTGAAAGTTTTGAACTTTGGTGACACAAGCTGCTTCTACATTGTGTTATTTGCAATTTACTCTTACAACTACCAATGTAGCAACATGAGATGTAGCACTCGAATCAAGCAATTTTAATGTAAATTTGAACACCAAGCTTGAAATGATGAACATAAATGTCATAAACTCAGAATATTAAATACATGTGCACTTGCATTCAACCTAAAGTTTCGTTCATGTTGAGAAAGAAAAACTACAGTCGCTTTTAAAAAAAATTATTACAGCGGCTTTAATGCCCTATCACCTCTGGGCTATGACTATGAGCCTATGAGATAACGTTTCACAAAGTTCTTTATGACTCAATATACATGTAAAAAAAGTTTTAATGCTACATCAGTATATAATAACATGGTAAATTGGCAAATGAAGACTAAAAAAAATCAGCACAATCCAAGAGGTCAACACCTCTGGTATATCCATTTCCTACCCTGGCATAAACTAAAGAGCATAAATTTCAGAATGTCTCTTAAAAAAACTATCATCTCGTTATGCAGATTTATAGGTGTAAATTGATGTAGAAGGTGGTAGTTTTTTTTTGTCTCTTCAGACACAACATAATAGGATCATCTCAGCTTCCAAAAGTAATTTATTTCAGTAGGGATGTAGAATCATCATAAACTTATTAGAAGTTCAGAATATCAAAGTTCAAATCAGTGGTTATAAGCAAAAAACAGTAATGATGAACTACAGGAATGAGATGCACCTTCACTTCATCATACAGCTTTTTTTCCCAGGCAAGAATTTTATCTACGACAGTTGCCAGAGTCTCTGAATCATCATTTTCAAAATCATCCTTCCCATCATCATCATTTTGCATGCCGCTGAAGGATCTATTCCATGTTATTATTTTCATAACTCTAGCAGAATGATCAATATGCCCTGTCAAATATAGTAACCATTATTAAATTTAAGTTAAAGAAATAGCTGTTAAAAACGTCTTAAATAATTGCAGAAGATATTACAGAAAAGATTTGTACCATTAGAATGACATCAAATGGACAACATAACCTAAAAGCACATGGCGCACCAGAATGGACAGGCTTAAAAGTGTTATTGTTAACCAAACGAAATTGTGTGCACTCCATTGAGGAATTTTAAGTACTCTCGTTAACAGCACTGTGAAGAATGTACAGAAATGAGTGCATGAAACTAACCATGAGAACAGAAATATTTTGATATCTGCAAACAATGCCACCTAGTTTGGTCCATTCTAGCTACAGTGGTGCCATATTTCAGAACACCCAAAAAAAATTCTCATCGTCTCTTCGCTTAGTTCAAATTTACATTAAACACTTTTGGGACTCGCTTGGTAAGACCATGAATATCACTCTCTGAGAGCAGATAAAAACCACCTCTCTAACCAAACGATCAACTCCTATTAATCTTTATTCTAATCCTACCACTAGCAATTCATCAGCGTCCGACTTGGGAACTATTTTACATGGATCCCCATGTCCCCTCCACAACCTCTCACTTCTCACTATCCGCCACCACTGTACAAGGCTGCTGGATGTAGCAGAGAACCAAGCCAATCCTGCTTGTCACTCTCAAGTGAGTCCAGTGCACAGTCCGATGGGACTCAATTTGGATATTTAGGACAGCATGTTTGGTCGAGCATGGTATCAAGATCAAGGGTGACGGGGCACGATGCAGGCTGGGGCGACGCTCAGCTCAGCAGAGGAAAAGGCAAGCCCAATGGCGACGAATTGCGTGTTGGCGTGATATTTTTTTTTTAGCTTAGCAATAAATGAGCATCCAACTGGTGCATCCACAGTCTATAGCTCTTTTCAGAATTTTCATATTTGTGTACATATAGTTTTGGCACTGAGACTGAATGACTACTAACAAAGTAACATTTAGATTAGCATCTCTAATATGATTTCTTATGTTTGATGTGAAGGGGAAAAAGCATCAGCTGGCATCAACCAATGGTGTGCTCCTAGTGTAAAAGAAGTTGATACTGATAAGATATTAGCATCAACAGGGCCTAACTTTTGTGTTCCGTGAACAGAGAACTTTTCTGTCTGCCCAGCTCCTGTAAACCTGATAGAGGGCAAACAGAGGGTCCTATCAAACATGGGAACCTAATAGTGATTTACTCTTGTGCAAATTACTAAGGAAATATAGATCATTAACACAATAGCATGTACATTTGAAATGTCAAGTTCAAACCAATAATCCTCAGTTCTGAATGTTTGCATGCTTGCTAAGGGGAATGTCCATACAAATTTGATGTGTTAAGTATAAGACAAAATGGTCCATGGCATACTCATGATTCTTTAGAGATGATACATCTGAATCTTTTTCATCTGATATTCACTATGAAACATACATTTAAATACTGGATATGAAATGAAAGATAGATTAAGACAGGACAAAGACCAATCTTTCTAGAGCATTGTATAACGAAAAGTCCAGATCCCTGCCTCACTCCCATTGCCTTCTCTGTTGTTAATTTCTAGCAGTTCTTCACTTGACTGTCTATTGAGTTTTTTGTTACTGTCAGCACATTTTCCATAATATACACATCAAATCCTTACCGAAGATGCGACAGTGATATATAAAACACTTCAATTTTTAAATTGAATAGGTTATATCTCAGAATGGCATTTGCTAAGACATGTGGCGTTAAATCCAAATGGTTGCATTTGACCCACATGAGCACAATTCAGAAAGATATATCCGTACATTTATAGAGTCAAATAAACAATCATGTCATGCAAACCAATAATTGTACTCCCTCCGATCCATATTAATGGTCATAACTTTGTCTAAATTCATATGTATCTAGTTAAGTATTTAGACAAAGTTGTGCCCACTAATATGGATCGGAGGTAGTACCGAGAATCACTTTTACCAGTTCAATAAACACTTTTACCAATAGTTTGCTAGCAGCTACTGTACAAAACATCCCGCTATCGGCACGTTACTCGCTGGGAGAATGGGATAGTGGGTGTGGACATGGACAGCTCATTCTACTTCTGTAGCATAGGAACCCCACCCCAGAGGATTTGTTTTGGACGTCTCTCTCTACCAAGGAATCCATCATCTCACCATCGCCATCACCACAAAAGATCAAATATTTATGACAAAATCACAACAACGAGCACAAATCCGGCCACTTAAGCCTATAAAAATCCAAAATTTCAACTAGGATGGAGAATCAAGCTACTGACCTCCTCTGGTGTCGGCGAAATTGGAGTGGTAGTGCATCCTATTGGCCTCCAGTGCCTTGGAGACCTCGCCGGCGCTCTCCGACGCCTTCAAGAACCTATCGTCGATCTCCGCAAGCACCTTGAGGAGATCCACGCGTGGCAGCTCGGCGGGGACAACCTTCCCGGCCTTCCCCCAGCCGCCGACCACCGTGACCGCGGGAGCGGACTCCGTGTGCTGGTGGTGCACGTCCTTATTCTTCCCCTTCCCCTTGCCCTTCTTCTTCTTGGAAGGCCCGCGAGGCTTTGGCGGAAGCGAAGGAGGCGGCGTGACCATCTCCGGCGTGCGCGGCTCCTCCTCATACTCTTCCCGCGACGGCACGGCCGCCGGCGGGGGAGGGGAGGAGGGCGGGCGCGGCGGCGAGGCAGGAACATACTTCTCGTCCTCCTGCTCCGGGATGATCTCGTCGTCCTCGGTGGCGACGGACGCCATCCCCTCCTCCATGGAGAAGAAATAGTCCCACGTGTCGACTCCGGACTTGGGGACGGGGTCGAGCGGGGGCGGGGGAGGCGGCGGCGGCGGCTGCGGGGTGACCGGCGTCTCTGGGGCCGGCGGCGACGCGGGCGGCGCCTGGTGGCGGTGGCGCAGCAGCCGCCGCCGCCGGTCGTCGAGATGCGCGGCCTCCTCGTCCTCCTCCTCGTCTTCCTCATCATCCTCCCTAATGGAGTCGCTGTGGAGCATGGCGGGGCCCCTGGCGACGGCTTTGGGCGGCATGGGCATGCTCATGGAGCGGTGGATCTTCGCTGGGAGGGCGAGAAGTCCGGCAGCGGCGGCGGGGGCGGGGGCAGCGGGTCCAAGGTCGGCGGCGGCGGCGGCATTTCCTCGTCGATTGGCGCCGGCGGAGAAACCGCGGCCGCGCCGCTTCCGCCGTGAGCGAGCCTGTCGGCGTTCGACTCCGCCGCCGCGGCCGACGATGACGGCGGGGGAGGCGGCGGCACGCCCTCCCCGTGCGCGAACTCAGAGAGCGCGGCGCCCGTGTCCCGCAGCGAGAAGGCGTATGCGGAGTGCGCGGCCGCGAAGGCGTTGCGCGCCGCCACGGCCGCCTTCATGAACTGGCGGCGCTCCTTGCAGCGCGCCACCGCCTCCTCGTTCTCGATCCGCGACTGCGCGCACCCCATCTCGTCTCCGGTCGACCTCGACGCCTCCTCTCCTCCTCACCGCATTGCCCAGCAGAGCGAGGGCAAGCGAGCGGCGCCAGCGACAGAACAGAACGAAGTGGGGCGTGGGGCGAGAGCTGGATCTAAGAATAGTTTGTTGGTGCTCGGCCCGAGGCAGGGCAGCAGGGGCGAGAGACCTCTGCTCGGCCGAGGGGCTCGGTGGGGGGTTTAACCTTAGGCCCACCACCACCCCTTCCTGCCCACTGACACGCCGACCCCACCTTGGCTGCTGGCCCGCTCGTCGGTGGCTCTAGGAGCGTGGACACGCACAGCTGATGGCTGATGGGGGGTGGACCGTTGTCAGTGGTGCCTTCCGCGCGTGCCATGTTTGTGCTTGTCCTCTCGGGGATGGGGTGGCGCCGCTGCCTACCCATAGCCGGTAAAAACGTAAATACCTCGAAACTTCAGGGGGGCAACTTTTTCACCGTGTTCCACCTGGTACCTTTTCTCCAGCCTTTTGTTTGGTTGTTCCTCTGCTTTTCGGGGCTGTGTCCCTCCCGTGGTCATGGGGCCGCCGTCTCGCTGACGACGGGGACTCGAGACATGCTCTCTCTGTGTCTGTGATGAGTGGCATCTACGGGAGGGAGGAGAAGCCCGTGTGGCTTCCACGTGGGGCCGCGTTCCTTGTTGACCCACACGTCTGGTGTGATGTTTTCGCTTGGGAGGTTGGGACGGTCCAACAACTCCAACGGCTCGCCGGGATGAACGGCGACTCAATGCGTCACACGCGGCGGTGGGATGCTATTGGTGGGTGGCCGTAGACCAGCGGACACGAGTGCGGTGGCAGTCCCCTGCGGCGGTCGCCACATTTCTTCCACCTGCTCGCTCAGCAAGATGACCAAAGATCTGAGGAATTGTGGAACCACGAACTAGCGTGCTGGATATAAAGCTCGAAGCTCGACTTGTTTAGTAATATTACCTCGTTAGCCCTAACGAGTTCAATAATCAATTTAACAGTTTCATTGCTACTCGTTAAGCTCGTTAGATTGTCCGAGCAGGCTCCAAATCCACATGGCTAGCCTTGTAGTGTATCACATCTAACTTAATATGCAAATAGCCCATGAGGAGATCAAAAAATCTTCTCTATATGGATGAAAAAAATCTGTTGCTCCTGATGCTTGCTTCATACCTTGCTTAATTAGCGAAATACCCTGATAAATCTTCTTAGCGAGCTTTAAACCGAGTCAATCTTTAAATTTAGCTTATCTTTACCTAATAATAAAGTTACTAAGGTTTTTTCCTCCAAAATTGCGTATGTTCGCTTCGTTTGGTACGTCGCGAGTTTTCGTGGTTTTTGCTTGGTTCGTTGTTGCGCTCATTGCGATTGTTTTGTTAGCAGCCGTTCTCGCCATATTGGGCCCTTAAGGTAGGCCAACGCCACCACGGCCCATACGGTGGTGCATGCATCAGTTCGTGATTACACTCAATAAATACCATGTTTTTGCCCTAAATAAAAAACCACGTTTGATGGATGGATTAACAACGCACGTCGCACGGACCGGATTCGAACCAAACTCTATTTACATGCAAGCTCGTGGCTATTTAATCTACACGGCCCCGATCAAATAGCACAGCACCCGGTCGAGCAGGAGTCTCGGCCCCGGAATACGAGGGAGGCCGCGGCCAGTGCCGGCGATGTACCACCCCGGGCTCTGGGTCGTCACCTGTTCATGTCCTCCGGCCGGTATTGTTTCGCGACCTGCACGTACCGGAGACTGGCGTCACTATCGCCGCCGCCCAGAGAAGGCATCTTGCCGCCTAACTTGATGACGCTTCAGGAACAGCATGGTTACGGTTAAGGCCATGGGGTGGTCGAACTTGAAGTTCCCCTCCCACGTGATTCACCTGATCGCCGTGACAAAGACAAACATTGCTCGGGATCAAGTTTGTTGATATTTACGCTTCATATCCTACCTTTGTCACTGTGGAAACCGAAAGATTATCTCACAATTGCCGCTGCTACGTCTAACTGCTCTCGCTGCTCTTGGTGAAACCGCCGCTTGTGTGACTGGATGGACAACTAAGAAAGCAAATTCAACGAGAAAAGAGAAGCATATGTGGTGAAGAAAGATCATCCTTTTTTTTGGAAGAGTCGGTGCCTCTTCGGTTTTTGAGCTAAGAATGGCCAAATATTATTTTACATATCTAGGTATGCAAAGGAGGAACTCTACAATTACACTTGCAAACTCACAATGATCAATCAAGGTTATCTTTTCTATAATGTTGCTAATTTTTCATTTTTTTAGAAAAGGTGTAGCACTTCACTACACATGTTCACACTTTGAATTTATGAGTGAACATTATCTCCCTTCTTTCTATATCTTTCTATTTTACCAGTTTTTTATTTCTTATCTACATTTTTCATTGTATGCCTTATATTTTAGAAATTATCATCTACACTATTTTCTTCCACAATTAAGGTGCATAGATATTTAGTTTTCCGCTGCAACGCACGGACATTTTTGCTAGTTATTCTTAATGAGCTTAAAGATCTGAGCCTTAACAATCACGAGTTATAACGAGCTGAAACTTAACGATCCGAGCAGCTCATTAGTCCAGCCCTACCACGAACGTCGGTTTTTTAAAAGGCTGACGCAGATCGTCACTCCACTTCGGCCCATCACTCCTGAAGTGAAGTGGAGTGAATCCACCACTCTACAAAAATTAACTCCAGTTCCAATATCTTTCATAGTTGGAAGTAATATGATCACTCAATTTTTCAGATCTATAACCTTACAAAACAAATTGTATGATGCAATCTAGTGTCTCAAATGACGTTGTTAATTAGATGTGACCTTGCTCTGAGTCGACGACTACTTGAATCTGAAACTAGAGCATGTTGTTTTAGACTTGGAGCTCTGGCACCCTCCACCTTTTGTGTTGGATGAAGATTGAATAAGTCCTCCACTTGGAAGGTTTATATATAGCAAAAGGGTCATTGACAAATGACCAAGTCTATCGTTTTATGGTTGTAGGTGTGAGAGTTAATATGGTAATGTTTGATTCACTAGTCCATGTGGGTATGGATGAAATATGAGATGAGCCATGGTCAATGGTGGACTAGCCCAATTAGGGCTCCACCCAATGGTGTTTTGCTTCATTGGCTTCATCTTGACCTTGTATTTTATCTTTTTTCTTGATTTTTTATTTTGTTGATCATGCCATAGTCATGAACTTTTATTGATTAGTATTAACTTGATTGTGCTTGACATGCACGTATGCGCCTAGTTGGCACGGAGGGGGTCCACTTAGATAGGCGATACCCATCTTACAACGGGAGTCCTGGTAATCTGTAGTCATGAGATATATCTTTATGGCTACATGTAAGAAAAATCAGTTCGAAAAGATCTTCATCTCGATTTCAAGAAACTTTATTTCCTAGTCGGATGCTTGGAGACGGCAAGAGCTTACTTCTGAGGCCCTCTTCTTTTTCCGTCGAGAGCAGCATTCTTCTGCGACCATGTTCTGGAATGAGTCTTGCTTCGTCTTGTTTTTCCTATTAGAGATGACCCTCTATACCAATCCCTCTGAACGGTGAGATCGTGTTGGCGAGACCATTCTTTGAAAGTTGATGAAAGGACATGGATCTCACCTAAAGTGGGGAGTGAATAGGTAATTTTAAAAAATTACGGTTCATATTTGAATAAATGTGAAATAAGACTTGTGTTTAATTTATCAAGCACAAAACCTATGCGGAATAAACCTATGCTCAAATAGATACATAGCTATGTGATAGAAGATATATAACTTTAAACTTGATGGCTATCATAAAGTAAATGTACAAGTGCGCTAAAAAAAGTAAATGCACAAGTGAAAAATTGAGCATAAGAACAACCGAGTCACATGTAGACGATAATTTATCCCGAAGTTTACTTCCCAGCGGAAGTTAGTCTCCGCTGGAGAGGTGTAGAGACACTATGCACTCCAATAGCCATAGTGGCCCACCTTATTCTCCTCGTACCCTCACACAATGCAATGTGTCACGATTTCACCTATGAGGCACTCTTGATGGCGGTTGATGGCGTGAATCACACGCTCGTTGGGAGACCCCAAGAGCAAGGTATGATGCAGTTCAGCAACAAGTTTTCTCTCAGAAAGAAACCAAGGTTATCGAGCCAGTAGGAGCAGCAACTCTTCAGAAGGTTGTTGGTGGCTCGCACGGCGCAATACGATCACCAACGTGGAACCTGCAAACACAATCAAAGTACTTTGCCCCAACGAAACAGTGAGGTTGTCAATCTCACCGGCTTGCTGAAAACAAAGGATTAAACGTATGGTGTGGAAAATGAGTATTAAATTGCAGAGAATGAAAAAGGAACAGTTTGCAGTTTGTGGTTGTTTAATCAGTGTAAAAGAATGGACCGGGGTCCACAGTTCACTAGTGGTGTCTCTCCATAAAAGATAACTAACATGTTGGGTGAACAAATTACAGCTGGGCAATTGACGAATAGTGAGCGCATGACAATGCATATACATGACATGTTGACTACTATGATATTTAATTGGGCATTACGACATAATACATAGACCGTTATCCAACAGCATCTATGACTAATAATCCACCGCCGGGTTGTCATCCGAGTCCCCCGTTGGTATTAAGTTGCAAGCAACGGATAATTGCATTAAGTAAAGTGCGTAATGTAAACAAACACATATGCCCGTGGACATAGCATCGTTAGGTTATCCCTAGTGGCAACAGCACATCCACAACCTTAGAACTTTCTGTCACTGTCCCAGGTTAAACGGAGACATGAACCCACTATCTAGCATAAATACTCTCTCTTGGAGTTACAAGCATCTACTTGGCCAAAGCATCTACGAGTAACGGAAAGCATGCAAGATCTTAAATAACATATAAGATAGATTGATAATCAACTTGACATAATATTCAATATTCATCGGATCCCAGCAAACACAACATGTAGCATTACAATAATATGATCTTGATCATGTAGGGCAGCTCACAAGATCTAAACATGATGGCACAAAGTGGAGAGACAACCATCTAGCTACTGCTATGGACCCGTAGTCCAAGGATGAACTACTCACGCATCACTCCGGAGGCAGGCATGGCGATGTAGAAGCCTCCGGTGACGATTCCCCTCTCCGGCAGGGTGCCGGGAAGAGGTTCTGAACCCTCCCGAGCTAGGGTTGACGACGGCGGCGTCTCTGGAACTTTTCGTGGATATTTGCTCAGGTACTTAGGGTTTTCGCGTCGGGGGGAATAAGTAGGCGAAAGGGCGGCGGCTGGAGACCCCGAGGGGCCCACACCACCCTAGGGCGCGGCAGAGGGGGGCCCGCGCCCTAGGTGTGTGGCCTCCTGGTGGCCCTCCTCTGCTGCTCCTTCGCTCCGTCAGGTGGTTCTGGAAAAATAGGACCCCCGTGTAGTTTCGTCCAATTCCGAGAATATTTCCAGACTAGCTTTTCTGGAATACAAAAACAGCAGAAAACAGGAACTGGCACTTCGGCATCTTGTTAATAGGTTAGTCCCAAAAAATGTATAAAAGTGATATAAAGTAGATGCAAAACATGTAGCAATTGGTATAAAACAAGCATGGAACATCAAAAATTATAGATACGTTTGAGACGTATCAGCATCCCCAAGCTTAGTTCCTACTCGTCCTCGAGTAGGTAAACGATAAAAACAAAATAATTTTTGAGGTGACATGCTACATCATAATCTTGATCATATAATATTGCAAGGCACATGTAAATGAATGAAGTGATCCAAGTCAATGGTCTATAATTTGCTACCAAATAGATAATGAGTAAACAATGAATCACACAAGCTAAACGTTTTCATGAATAGTACTTTCGAGACAAGCATCAAACAGTTTTGCATAAGTGTTAACTCATAAAGCAATAGTTTCTAATAAAAGGTATTTAATCAACACAAAGGAAGAATTAGTTTCAGCATTTGCTTCAACTTTCAACATATTTATCTCATGGATATTGTCAACACAAAGTAGTATAACAAGTCCAATACATTGCATATAACGCATGTTGTAACAAAGTTGACACTAGTGTTTGCTTGTGGAAGACAGAAAGAATAGGAAAACTGACTCAACATAAAAGTAAAAGAAAGGCCCTTCGCAGAGGGAAGCAGGGATTAAATCATGTGCTAGAGCTTTTAGGTTTTTGAAAGCATATAGAGATTGCATAAAATATTTGATACTCCTCCCAACCTTGCTAACACAAGCCATGGCTAACCGAATCCTCGGGTGCCTTCCATCAATCACATACCATGGAGGAGTATCTATTTTTGAGAGGTGTTTGTTAATTGTCAACGAATGGTAGCGGGTGAGAACAGTATTCTACCTGTCGAACGGACTTTTAAGAGCGGCTCCCATGAAGGACGTTATTTCTACCAGCAAGGCAGATCATCCCTCTTTCTCTTTGGTTTACACACATTCAGGTATTTCACTGTTTGTCATTGCTTACTGATGAATCAGGGCAAAAGTGTGAAGAGAATTAATTGGTTAAAGTTGTAATTAATTGGGACTGGGCACCCCGTTGCCAGCTCTTTTTGCAAGTTATTGGATAAGCGGATGTATATGCCACTAGTCCAGGTGTAAAAGTCCACTCGACAAATAGAATAAAGAATAACCACACTAATTCCTCATGAGCTAGTAAACATTGACACAAAAAGGGAATAATAACATTTTGAATAATTTAAAGGTAGCACATGAAAAATTTACTTGGAGTGGCAAGGAAATACCACATATAGGTAGTTATGGTGGACACAAATGGCATGGATTTTGGCTCAAGGATTTGGATGCACGAGAAGCATTCCCTCTCAGTACAGAGTTTAGGCTAGCAAGGTTATGTAAGCAAACAAGAATATCAACCCGTACACCAAGTTTTATATGACAAACATATTGCAAACGTTATAAGACTTCATACCGTCTTCCTTGTTAACCAAACCCTGTTATTAGAAAATATCTAGACCTTAGAGTACCACCGATGCAAACCAAATTTTCAACAAGCTTTACGGTAGTTCTTCACTAATAGGCTTAACTCATGTGATGCACAATTTAATCATGATCTACTTGTTAACTCAAAACAATTGACAAGCATCAAGTTATCCATTTTAGTGATCTACAAGATTAAGCAAGTTTTTCCTTATACCAATTACCACATGCAACATTTTCTGAACCAACCAAACACCAATCAATTTATTTCATCAACTCTCCAAACAAATATAAGTGAAGCAAGAGAGTACTTTCTACAAAAGAAAGCTAATAGCTCTGACAAGAGATACATGAAAACAAGAGCTAAAAGCTGAACAGCGCTAGATATGAATACTCAACAAATATAAGTGAAGAATAGGAGTATTCTCATGAAAAAGCGGAGCGTGTCTCTCTCCCAATCAAGAATGCTAGGGTCCAGTCAAGCTTTATTGAAAATAAAAGTGCAATACTGAAAATAAAAGCACACAGACGCTCCAAGAAAAGCACATATGATGTGAAAGAATTAAAATATAGTTTCACTAGAGATGACCTGATAATTTTGACGATGAAGAAGGGGATGCCTTGGGCATCCCCAAGCTTAGACGCTTGAGTCTTCTTGAAATATGCTGGGGAGATCCATGGGAGCCTCCCCAAGCTTAAGCTCTTCACTCTTCTTGATCCTATTATATCATCCTTCTCTCTTGACCCTTGAAAACTTCCGTCACACCAAACTCAAAGTAGATCTCATTAGAGGGTTAGTGCATAATCAAAAATTCACATGTTCTATAAGACGCAATATGATTTGTTACTTTAAACATTAGCTACAGCCACTGATGTTATGTGAAGCTCTTCCACCCAAAAAAGAATTTCACTCAACACTAGTAAAAGAGAGAATGCAAAATAAAAAGGCATAATCTGTCTAAAACAGAACAGTCCGCAAAGACGAATTTTTTCGAGGCACTTACGACGCTCAGATCGAAAACTCTGAACTAATGAAAGTTTCAGACATTCATAAAGATTACGCACAAAAATTTCAGATTTAATTAACAATCTGGTGATTTTAGGAATTTCGTACAGTGAACAGCAAAAATCTGTTTCTGCGCAGCAATCAAAATTAAGCATCATCTTAACATTAGAGGCTACTCTTGGCACAACAATGCGAGAAAATAAAGATACAAAGGAGTTGCTACAGAAGTAAACATCCTCTTGACTAATACTGAAAATAAAAGATAATGGGTTGCCTCCCAAAAGCGCTTTCTTTAATGCCTTTTAGCTAGGCATAGTGATTTTTATGATGCTCACATAAAGATGAGAGTTGAAACATAAAAGAGAGCATCAAGAAGCATATATAAAACATGTTTAAATCTAACACTCTTCCTATGCATAGGAGTCTTGTAAGAAAACAAGTAAATGAAACACAAAGTGACTAGCATAGGAAGACAAACAAGTGCAACTTCAAAATTTTCAACGGACCATTAGGTCTTAAAGCAAAATCATATAGAAGCAACACAAGAGAAAGCTCAAAACTTTCATAAAAGAGAGGAATTTAATAACATGAAGATTTCTATAACCATATTTTCCTCTCCAAAATAATTTTCAGTAGCATCATGAACAAACTCAACAATATAACTATCACATAAAGCATGCTTTTCATGATCTACAAAAGCATAATTTTTATTAAGCTCAACAATAGTGGGTCATTAAACTCACTTTTGACAATAGTAGCAAAATTAATATCATCAGGCAATATAGGACCATCATCAAGAGATTATCATAATAACATTAGGGAGCACATTTTTACTTTCTGCAATTTCCTCTTTTACTGAGTCAAGGAGGGTGTTTACTTCAAATTTATTAAAAGAGATATTTCAATAGAATCATCACATTCGACAATATAGCATTCTTCCTTCTCCAAAGCTAGGGGACTAAAAATAACATTTTTATCAAAACCAGCTTCCCCAAGCTTAGAGCTTTCCATGGCATTAGCAATAATGGTGTTCAAAGAATGTATGTTAATAACATTGCTACTATCATGATTGTTATGAAAATAAATTTCCATAGGCTTTTTAATTTTCTCTTCAAACACCTCATGTCCCAACTCAAGATAAATTTCATAAAGCTCTCTCATGTTGTTTTCAGCCATAGGACCAGTTTCAAGAAAGTAACCATTGATAGCGGTTGTTGGCGATTGATGGCGTGAATCACACGCTCGTTGGGAGACCCCAAGAGGAAGGTATGATGCAGTTCAGCAACAAGTTTTCCCTCAGAAAGAAACCAAGGTTATCGAGCCAGTAGGAGCAGCAACTCTTCAGAAGGTTGTTGGTGGCTCGCACGGCGCAATACGATCACCAACGTGGAACCTGCAAACACAATCAAAGTACTTTGCCCCAACGAAACAGTGAGGTTGTCAATCTCACCGGCTTGCTGAAAACAAAGGATTAAACGTATGGTGTGGAAAATGAGTATTAAATTGCAGAGAGTGAAAAAGGAACAGCTTGCAGTTTGTGGTGGTTTAATCAGTGTAAAAGAATGGACCGGGGTCCACAGTTCACTAGTGGTGTCGCTCCATAAAAGATAACTAACATGTTGGGTGAACAAATTACAGCTGGGCAATTGACGAATAGTGAGCGCATGACAATGCATATATATGACATGTTGACTACTATGATATTTAATTGGGCATTATGACAAGATACATAGACCGTTATCCAACAGCATCTATGACTAATAATCCACCGCCGGGTTGTCATCCGAGTCCCCCGTTGGTATTAAGTTGCAAGCAACGGATAATTGCATTAAGTAAAGCGCGTAATGTAAACAAACACATATGCCCGTGGACATAGCATCGTTAGGTTATCCCTAGTGGCAACAACACATCCGCAACCTTAGAACTTTCTGTCACTGTCCCAGGTTAAATGGAGGCATGAACCCACTATCTAGCATAAATACTCTCTATTGGAGTTACAAGCATCTACTTGGCCAAAGCATCTATGAGTAACGGAAAGCATGCAAGATCTTAAATAACATATAAGATAAATTGATAATCAACTTGACATAGTATTCAATATTCATCGGATCCCAGCAAACACAACATGTAGCATTACAATAATATGATCTTGATCATGTAGGGAAGCTCACAAGATCTAAACATGATGGCACAAAGTGGAGAGACAACCATCTAGCTACTGCTATGGACCCTTAGTCCAAGGATGAACTACTCACGCATCACTCCGGAGGCAGGCATGGCGATGTAGAAGCCTCCGGTGATGATTCCCCTCTCCGGCAGGGTGCTGGGAAGAGGTTCTGAACCCTCCCGAGCTAGGGTTGACGGCGGCGGCATCTCTGAAACTTTTCGTGGATATTTGCTCAGGCACTTAGGGTTTTCACGTCGGGGGAATAAGTAGGCGAAAGGGTGGCGGCTGGAGACCCCGGAGGGGCCCACACCACCCTTGGGCGCGGCAGAAGGAGGGCCGCGCCCTAGGTGCGTGTGGCCTCCTGGTGGCCCTCCTCTGCTACTCCTTTGCTCCGTCAGGTGAATTCTGGAAAAATAGTGACCCCCGTGTAGTTTCGTCCAATTCCGAGAATATTTCCAGACTAGCTTTTCTGGAATGCAAAAACAGCAGAAAACATGAACTGGCACTTCGGCATCTTGTTAATAGGTTAGTCCCAAAAAATGTATAAAAGTGATATAAAGTAGATGCAAAACAAGTAGCAATTGGTATAAAACAAGCATGGAACATCAAAAATTATAGATACGTTTGAGACGTATCAGCGGTCACCAAACCCGTAGAAATTGCCCGAGGCAATGTTCACAACTTTGGAAGCTCCCAAAACATTTCACCAAGATTGAGCTCCACGACAGACAATCTTCACAACTTCATTGGAGGTTCCCGAAACTTATCACCAAGATTGAGTTCCACGATAACACCAGCCGTTTAGGCTGCCCAAGCACCAAAAAAGAACAAGCTCTAGGGCACCCACGCACCCTAAGAGTAATAAGTTCTCAAACTTTCATGAATCACGAATCATCGGGGAGAATAATAAACGGATGCACCAAATGCACAATGGCAATAACACATGAAGTTCTCAAGTAGTTCACTCTTAGTCCCATCAAAGTAACTAATACTACAAATAAACGAGAGAGGAAAAATAAGGATGAAATTAACAAATAAATTCCAAGATCTAGATCAAATAACTTTCCCTCACAAAGAGAAGATATTGATATTGGTGAAAAAAATATATAGTATCCTCTCTCTTTTCCCTAAAGAAGGAGCAAAATCATTCGAGGGACTGAGATAACCCAACTTCAATGAGGGTCAACAACGAAGCAGAGATAACTTGCCAAAATCATGGGAAACCATAAGGGAAGAAAGCCACTTAAATAGGTCCCCCGAACATCGAACCATTATACAGAGATTAGCGCAAGATGGTGATGACCCTTGAAGAGGTTGATCTACGACGCCAGAAAACACTTTGTTGATCTCCGATGCGTAGTTACCTGCGTCAAAAGTAAATGGGTTAGGTTGAGACTCCAAGTGCAGAGTGTGTAATAGTGGAAGACTTGTTTTCCCCACGAGGGTGACTCGAGGGTTTAATATCGAACTCTCGGGGAATCAGTAGTGAAGATATATCTTCTTATCCTTCTTTTGGTTACCTACAAAACAAAGTTGAATGTTTTGGTCCTCAACCTCACCTGTGGTTGTCAAGCACAAGGTGTAAGAATGATATCAAGATAGTTATGCAATGCAAACAGGAAATAAATATGCAATGGTGGTGGATGCAATGGTAAATGATATTTTTGGGTTTTTTAATGATGTATGCAAGATGAAAAGTATTTTTGTATTTTCGGATTTAATGATGGCTGAAAATAGAAAATGGTATATGGTGTTGGAAAGGTGTTTCTTATGATTAAAAATGGACCGGGGTTCATGGTTTCACAAATGCACTCTCTCTTTATAAAGTGGCAGACAATGGACACACACAGAATTAACATATGAGATTGCAACACAAAGTTTGATAACAAGTTACTTAGATATATGGGCATCACGTCCTAACATAGAGACCTTTTGATTATTAGTCTCTCTTATACTCCACCAAGATGCGAACCAAATCATAACACCTCAGTAATTAAGATGACTCAGAGTATAGCAATAAGTTTCATGACATGAAGTGAAAATAAGAACATGCTGGATCTAGTCACAGGAAGAAGCTTGGTCACCCTCAACCCTTGCAGCATGGTATTTTGTTTATCCCTAGTGAGGTAACAAAGTAAGGTAAACACCCAAGTGGATCGCGATATTAAGTTGTCAGCTTACCGCACTCACCACTCCCCGTTACTCCAACTAATGCACACGTTCCCCCACACACGCTCTCATAAACATGCTTGATCATAACAAGTAGACAAGAACGGGGTACATAATATGCATCTATACTCATAACTGAAACAAACATTGCAATCTCAAACATATATTAACTCATAGAAAGATCCACCACATAGGTATTACAAATATGACCGTAATCATGTTCAGCAGCTCATACGGTACTAATTAGTGAAGCTCAAGAGAGGAGAGATACATAAGTTACTTCCACAAACCCATAGTCCAGAGGTGGACTACTCCCTCTTCATCATGGAGACGGTGGAGAAGTCGATGGAGAGGATGGAGACCACACCGGCAGCGCCCCGCCGGAGTTTTCCCCCTCCAATCTGCAGCTCCTGATCTCCGTTTCGGTGTTTCTGTGTTTGTGCGGCGCTCCTTCGCGAAACGCCAGGGGACCTTTTTTATAGGCGTTTTTAGGTCAAGACGGAGTCGGTGGACGAAAGATCGACGGCAGGAGCCACGAGGGCCAAATGAGTGGGCCCCACGCGGCCACAGTACCTGGCCGCGTGGGCCACCCCCTTTTGCCTTCTGGCCTCCGTTTGCTTGCTTCCTTCGCTCCGAGGTCTTCCTCCTTCCAAAATACTGACGCCTGTATTTTTCCATAATTTTTGGACGACGTTTGGGTCCCTGAAACATAAAAGGAAAGAAATAGGGTTTTCTGCCTGCGCAGGGTTAATTCCATAAAAATAGGAAACAATTGATTTATTTCCTAAAATCATTAAATAACAGTAATATAACCCTTATATGATGCAAATATGATTGGAATATGTGTGATATAGTGCAAAGTTCATGTATGCATTTTACATGCATCAACATCCCCAAGCTTAACCAATACTCGTCCTCGAGTATGAAGGTGATAAAACTAACATGGGCTTTGCAATATAGCACTAACAATGGATATCAAAGATGATTGCTACTGCTACATAGAGTCAAATGATTCATTCTTCAAAGGAGTAGCAATATGCAAAACAGTTTATGAAGTGATATCAAGTATTCAATGCAAGGATGTTCAATGATAGTTCACAAAGTGTAACATAACAGATAGTAGTATGGACATTCTTACTTTTGCATACATGTGGTCCATAGAGTGATGATGAAAATCTGAATATGTTTGGTGGACACTTTGGAAAGATGAATAAGTGAGTAGAGGTAAAGCATGCATAAGTTTCATCTAACCTCCAAACTCTCCTACTTAAGTTAATGATTGCAATGTGGTAATACTTGGTGTCAAGCTCTCATTCCCCTATCATAGCATCTTGAATGATTATAGTTTAATGTGAGAGCAAATATGAGTAGTGTGCTTGACAAAGTAAAGGTTGGATGTCTCATGCCCCTTGAATACAAGTACCTACACCATGAGTTACTCAACTTGGGAAAAGCAAGTTCAAGTTATCTATCATTGTAAGTAATAATAGTATCATCAAGAGCGTCAACTGGGGTACCTCTTGTCCCAGGATATGGAACAAGCCCATATCAAAATGACAAGACAAACAAGATGAAAACCTCAACACCCTTTTTATTTACCATTGGAATAGCTTTTTATTGTAAGGTGTGTCATAGATAATTCACCATAGCATGTAAGTAAATTTCCACCATGAATAATGCATGGCTTAGATTAGCGGCCCAGGCGTCTCTCTAACCATTTATACAAACTCATTCAAACTAAATCTTTTCCCCCTTATTTCACCATGATAGGCATCCATAGACAAAAGCACATGATATCAACTAAATGGAGCATGTTGAAAGCTTTGCATGTGACAGCACATATGGGCTAACTCCCAACCTGGACATTTATCAAGCCACTAGCATCATAATCTTAATCACAATGGGTCATGTTTATTTATAGCAATGATAGTAAAAATGTGCATCAAGTTCATGAGAGCTATATAACCAACTTTTCCCATGGCAATCAATAACATAATCATTTTCATTCAGAGGTATAGATAACACAAATATCATGATGAACATACTCGGAATAGCATATAGCTAGTAGGTAGATATGGTGGACTCACTGGAATAACTTTGGTTGAAGGTGTTGGAAACAAGTTTTGACTTGTTGGAGTTTTTGGGCTAGCAAAAGGGAGAAAGTTGACCATCTAGATGCATGCATGAGTGTCCATAGAACTAACTAATCCATGTTAAACCAAGTAAAATAACAATCAGCACCAAAACATGAATAAGTGATAGCTCTTCAAAAAGGATTTGCAAACTATTACTCATAAACAAGCTCATGAATCATGCAACTATATGTATCATTAAAAATCAACTCAAACATCCCTTTTCCCAATCTTATAAAAGCATCCAACATATTTCAACCCATATTTCCAGTAGCTCTCCCATATATAAATGATAGTGTGGTGGTCTCTCAAAACAAATCAAACCAAAACAAAACAAAAGACGCTCCAAGTTTATGCGATAAAGTGTTTCGATCGAAAAACAGAAGTTGGACGTGCGCAAACCGAGAGTGTGTAGGTCCAGGGGTTGTCTTCACATCCCCAAGCTTATGGTCTTCACCATCCTTGGATAGCTCTTGGTGCATCTCCTCCAATCCCTGTGAAAAAACTTCAAAACACCGTTTCTCCCATTTCTTTTCTGTGGGGTGCATTAATAGTGATAAACAAATATGTTTCTTGCTGCATATAATCCTTGAACAAAAATTCATATGATGTCCAGAAAGTGTATAATGTTGTATGCCTACTCATAAACTCAATTGGATCAAAAAGATTCAACTTAAAAGCTCAAAGCATGCATCAAACAAAATGGGACAGAATCTGTCCAGAAAAACAGCAGCAGTAAAACGTATTTTTCTACCCTACCAAACTTTCTCGAAAAATTCCGAAAAATTCATGCATACAGAGGATGAAAAGTTGCAACTACAGTTCAAATATGAGCTCATTCGGAGTTACAGAATAAGAATTAAAAATCATACCGTGCACTGATTCGTGCAGGAATAAAATCTCCGAACGCTATAAGCAACTTTTTCAAACCAAAAAGGGTAAAACTTGGCACTTTATTGAAAATTCCAGAACCTAAACTAGACACAAAGTCTCTTGTTACAGCAAGAGGACACAAAGAAAATCACACAAAAAATAACCGGGTTGCCTCCCGCAAAGCGCTTTCTTTATAGCCATATAGCTAGGCTTCTTACTTGTTGTTTATTGTGGACGAAGCTCATGAGGGAGCTTGAACTTTGGTGGTTCCCTCTTCCTTGGGAAGTGTTCCATGCACTTCTTGTGTGGGAACTGAAACTTCACATTCCCTTCCTTTGAATCAATGATGGCACCTGTGGTACGAAGAAAAGGTCTTCCAAGAATAATAGGACTAGAGGTTTTATTCCCCATATCCATGATTAGAAAATCCACAGGCACAAAAGTCATATGTAACTCCACCATAACATCACTTACTTTTCCTAAAGCATGTTTAATAGAGTCATCAGCAAGTGCAAGTTCAATGGAGCATTTTTCAAGATTTTTCAATTCAAGCACTTCATATAGTTCTTTAGATAAAACAGAGACACTAGATCCTAGATCAAGTATAGCATGGTGTGTCTCTTTTCCAATAGTTACTAGTACCTTAGGAATCCACATATCCCCAAGCTTAGGTGGTATCATAGCCTCTTGGTTGTACCTAGCAATCTTTTCTTTCAAGACATGATTAGCAATATAAGAACCAAAGCCAGCTTGATTAGTGTTGATGGAAGGATCACTTGCAAGTTTTTGTAAGATAGATATTAATTCATGCAAGCTACAATTTTCTAAGTCAAGCAAAGGATCCTTGACTTCACTAAGCATTTTAACTTCCTCAACTTCTACCCAAGCAAGATTCTCATTCCTTTTTCTTAAAGCAGGATTCAAGGCTATTTGGAGGTCATTCTCCTCTTCAACATGATTCTTAATATCCCTGTCCAAAGGTTCCAACATAGAAGATATTCTTTCATTTAATTCCCTAGTCAACTTCTTTTTAGACTTAGCATAGTTCAATATCGTTTCCATTTTTAAAGAGATTCCAGAAAGAGTGTTATTTGTCTTTTTCATCCTAGATTTGGTATGAAGGATAAATGAATGCATCTCATTTTTAGTAGGATAATCCTCCATATAAGTTTGTAGACATAATGTTGACCTATCCATAGAAGCTTTTAGTTGTTTGATCTCAGTTTCATCTTTGGATTCTATAGAATTCCCAAATAAATTTTCCATCAAGTTATTAGCATGTGAGGGATTTCCAGAAGCAAATTTTCCACAAGTCAATGAGTCTAGAAAACATTTTGACCAACCATCTATACCTTTATAGAAGTTTCTTATCACAGTGGCAGGAGTATATTTAATGACACCATTTTTACTAGTGTCCTTAATTCTATACCAAGCATCCATTAACGACTCTCCATAGTATTGACCAAAGTTGTTCATTTCAGCACTAGGATTCATTTTAGCAAGTTTTTTTTGTATTTTTTATTTTTTATGCAAAACTGAAAATAAATATGCAAGCGGAATATGATATGCAATGACACTAACAAAACAAATAAATTGCTTTGTAAGTAAAGATGGATAAGATGGTGCTCACGTAGGTGCAACCTCCCCAAGCTTAGGTGTTAGCACAAGTTGGTGAAGTTGACTTTGTTGTGAGATGAATGCGATGATGCACACCCTTGGATAAATCTCTCAGCTATGATTCCCGGCAACGGCGCCAGAAAACAGTCTTGATGGCCCTTGAAGAGGTTGATCTACGACGCCAGAAAACACTTTGTTGATCTCCGGTGCGTAGTTACCTGCGTCAAAAGTAAATGGGTTAGGTTGAGACTCCAAGTGCAGAGTGTGTAGTAGTGGAAGACTTGTTTTCCCCACGAGGGTGACTCGAGGGTTTAATATCGAACTCTCGGGGAATCAGTAGTGAAGATATATCTTCTTATCCTTCTTTTGGTTACCTACAAAACAAAGTTAAATGTTTTGGTCCTCAACCTCACCTGTGGTTGTCAAGCACAAGGTGTAAGAATGATATCAAGATAGTTATGCAATGCAAACAGGAAATAAATATGCAATGGTGGTGGATGCAATGGTAAATGATATTTTTGGGTTTTTTAATGATGTATGCAAGATGAAAAGTATTTTTGTATTTTCGGATTTAATGATGGCTGAAAATAGAAAAGTGGTATATGGTGTTGGAAAGGTGTTTCTTATGATTAAAAATGGACCGGGGTTCATGGTTTCACAAATGCACTCTCTCTTTATAAAGTGGCAGACAATGGAACACACACAGAATTAACATATGAGATTGCAACACAAAGTTTGATAACAAGTTACTTAGATATATGGGCATCACGTCCTAACATAGAGACCTTTTGATTATTAGTCTCTCTTATACTCCACCAAGATGCGAACCAAATCATAACACCTCAGTAATTAAGATGACTCAGAGTATAGCAATAAGTTTCATGACATGAAGTGAAAATAAGAACATGCTGGATCTAGTCACAGAAGAAGCTTGGTCACCCTCAACCCTTGCAGCATGGTATTTTTGTTTATCCCTAGTGAGGTAACAAAGTAAGGTAAACACCCAAGTGGATCGCGATATTAAGTTGTCAGCTTACCGCACTCACCACTCCCCGTTACTCCAACTAATGCACACGTTCCCCCACACACGCTCTCATAAACATGCTTGATCATAACAAGTAGACAAGAACGGGGTACATAATATGCATCTATACTCATAACTGAAACAAACATTGCAATCTCAAACATATATTAACTCATAGAAAGATCCACCACATAGGTATTACAAATATGACCGTAATCATGTTCAGCAGCTCATACGGTACTAATTAGTGAAGCTCAAGAGAGGAGAGATACATAAGTTACTTCCACAAACCCATAGTCCAGAGGTGGACTACTCCCTCTTCATCATGGAGACGGTGGAGAAGTCGATGGAGAGGATGGAGACCACACCGGCAGCGCCCCACCGGAGTTTTCCCCTCCAATCTGCAGCTCCTGATCTCCGTTTCGGTGTTTCTGTGTTTGTGCGGCGCTCCCTTCGTGAAACGCCAGGGGACCTTTTTTATAGGCGTTTTTAGGTCAAGACGGAGTCGGTGGACGAAAGATCGACGGCAGCGGAGCCACGAGGGCCAAACGAGTGGGCCCCACGTGGCCACAGTACCTGGCCGCGTGGGCCACCCCCTTTCTGCCTTCTGGCCTCCGTTTCCTTGCTTCCTTCGCTCCGAGGTCTTCCTCCTTCCAAAATACTGACGCCTGTATTTTTCCATAATTTTTGGACGACGTTTGGGTCCCTGAAACATAAAAAGAAAGAAATAGGGTTTTCTGCCTGCGCAGGGTTAATTCCATAAAAATAGGAAACAATTGATTTATTTCCTAAAATCATTAAATAACAGTAATATAACCCTTATATGATGCAAATATGATTGGAATATGTGTGATATAGTGCAAAGTTCATGTATGCATTTTACATGCATCAGATGGTACTACCATTTGGAAAATCAGTAGTACCGCTTGACAAATTGGTACTACCGTGTCTGGGAATCCAGTTAGCCATTAGGTAGTACAAAAATGAAAAGCCAGGGGCGGTATCGCCGCCGGCCGCACCCGATCTATGCGTGGATGTAGATCAAGTTAGCGTTTTGGTGGTCGTTAACCTTTTGACCTCCGTGTGGATGGAGAAGAAAATCATCTATAATTAGTGCTCTTTAGCTCTTCGTTGGACGACAAGATCTCCTTACCGAAATCAACGGTGGTGCTGAAAGATTATATTTCTACATATATTGTCTTTCATGTCTTACTTCGTAACATGGAATTTGGAATTTCTGTCATGGTTGTCACGAGGAGGATGATCCCCACGGTATTTGTTATGGATGCCACGCCTTGGAAAATGGTGGTTCGTACACTCATCTTTGATCCAGCGACATCGGCAAGGCATTTTGGTTGTTGTTCTTCAAAATATTGGTGTTGGCACCTTTGTCGATACCGGTTAATTAGTTTAATAGTTGCATGAGGACGTAGCCTTTGCATTGCGGCTCGATTTTTTTTGGAGAACCCTCTTTGGTATTCAAATGTCTATTATTTGATATAGCACACATTCCCGTGCGTTGCAACGGAAGAACAAAATTAACTTAGGGCCCACTTCTTTGTCGTTCTGTGGCATGCCACCGGAGTATTAGTCGGATCCGTAAAATGTTTCGGCCGATAGCGAAAAACTCGCTTGGTTTGCCATTTTAGTATTTATTCTTGCTCGGTTTTGCCAGAGACCCCAAAAATAATACGGACAGCGGGAAAATCGGCAAATATCGAGAGGCACTACTGACGCTCCTTGGAGATGTGTTCCCGCATTTTTGAGGCCATCCCCATCAGGCATTTATTATTCGTCGCAGGCGCCACCGTGCTTCCCTTCATCACCGTCTACCAATCAGGCAATCATCTCATAATTTTCACTTTCTGAACGACATTGTCTCCCCCTATCATCTGGATGGGAACAAATCCAATGTCTCATTGTCGTCCGATGATGCCAGCATCGTCTTCTCCGACCATTCATCTCAATTGTTTCTTCTTCTTCTTCTTCCTCTTTCTATAAGGACCAGAGAATGAACTGAAGTTATTAATATACTGGTGCATGGAGAGCAGTACATAGCACAAAGCACTCACACTTGATGATTATCTCTTGTTACTATTTCCCGAGCGTTGTTTTTCCCTTTAAAAATAATCAGTGTGATTACCCTTTAAGAATTTTTCTACCCCACATTATCTGTGTCATCGAGAAATTTAAGATCCTTGCAGAAATACTGCTCCACCAGTAGACCATCACCAGCTTGTGTCCCTTGTCCTTGTTGGCAAAACTATACCGGAGAAACCATGCACGTGCTGACGTGCATGAGAATCTCACGAGCTGGACCATGCACGGAGTCGTCCGTGCCCTCCGCAGCTCGGTTGTGATCTATGCAGGTGGCAGGTGAAGGCAGCGATCCGGCAGGATGGCCACGACATGAACGGTTGTGTGGTATGCTGCGAGCGCGTCGCCTTCGCCAACTGGGTGGCTGAGTTTGGTGCATCGCACAGACTCTCGGCGAGATCGTTCCTTCGAGCTTTCGTCTGCGTGCGTGACTGAGTCGTGCACGCTTCTCCTCCGAAACATCGCCTGGTCTCGGCAAGATCGTCAGCCACAAGGTCTTGGCGGGATCGTTTCCAAGCTCTGGCCTGTGTGATCGAGATGTGTGCGCCTCTCCTCCGATCATTGCTTTATATAGGAAGCAGGCCTATGGCGGTGCGTTGGTGTGTACGGTGTCCGTGTTTGCGGGGCCGGGCCAAACCCAAGAATTGATCGTGGGAAACCAACCACAAGCACACGACCTAAGCCCACGCTGAGCAATCGATCAGAAAAGGGGAAATCACAAGAAAAAGGGTTTGTCGCGACAAATGTCGTCTTCTCCTTACTTGGTCCTCCATGATTGTTTACATGTCCGCCAAGTGTCGCTACCAGATTAAAAGTGAGGAAGATGAGAGAGAATGGGATACATGAGGTGGGAGTGGAGCTTTTGCCTTTTATTTTTTAAAACCGAAAATTTAAAATGAAATATCTTGAGAACCGCTCATCCAAATTGTGAACCGTTTTCACTTTTGTACTCCTCGCGCCGAGATCTTCAAAATTAAATCCCATGTTGATAGGTTTTGACGAACTTTTTTTTGTACTTCTGGTTGTGTATAGTTTGTACTTCCTGTTCTGCCTACTCTGTACTTTCACCTACATGTATTGTGTACTTTCTGTTTTGTGTAATTTTGTACTCCGTTATCTGTGTACTTGTATTTCATGTGTGGTTTTGTACTCCACTTTCTGTGTACTTGTACATCCTGTGTACTTGTACATCCTGTGTACTTTTGTACAAATATTTCTGTGTACTTGTATTTCCTATTTATTTTGTACTTCGTGTTCTGTGTAGTTTGTACACTGTCTTTGTACTAGCAATAGCTTATACTTTGTACTTTCTAATTATTTGTGTATGTACAACTACTGTAACCGTTTGGAATGAGGTGCAGCCGAGATGATGCGCCGTTTACGCCTAGAGCTCTGCGAAGCAAAGCCATCGAGGCGAAGATGAGCCGTAGCACACGGAACGACCAATACGCGTAACGACAAATACGTGAAACGACCAATGTACCCAGTTCAAGATATTATTAAAATTTATCGAGACGAAGCCGAACCGTAATATTTAATCTATACCCTGTCTTGCTGTGTATTTGTACTATCTGTTTTGTATAGTTTGTACACCATTTTTCTACGTGTTGTGTACACTTAATTCCGTTTAGTTTGTACATCTCAGTTTTTTTTGATTCACTACTCTCTGTTCCGTCCATGCTGTACAAGGTCCTGTACGTGTCCATTCAGAAGCGTTAGCGGGGAGCTTTTCATGCATGTAAAGAGTAGTTTTTGTACGTCGGTCGCACCGGCAGCTGTACATCCGCGGGTCAAGGACCAACGATCGATCGAGTTAGAAAGTACACATCAGGACTAGGAAGGGACTACGTGCATGCGTGTGACCACGCCTCCTACTGGCCAGCTTGCGACGGGCGCGGGGGGCAACACGCGTGGGCTCCGTTCGGCGTGGCGTACGTAACCAATTTGTATTTCGCTACCCACGGGCGATCGATCACATGGCGTCCTAGGGTCGTTGCAGTGACCTTTGGGAAGGGAAGCCATTTCTTTGTCGTACCTGAAAAAGGAGTATATACGATGCACAAAAGGAAACGGATCATCGACGTATGAAACCAAACGCGTTTTTCTTTACTAACCGTTTTTCTGACTTACGATGCACAAAAAGGAAACGGATCATCTGCATAGGTGGGTAATTATTTAAAACTTCAGGGGCAAATCCGATGAAGCCTTAGCGCTTTTATTATTAGGTATAGATATCTCTACTACAAAAGTATGGAGTGTCCTGTCTCCTGCTCGTCCGTCGTCCGTCATTGTAACTGCCCCCGAAGTTTGACAAAAAATACCCACCATGCCACCAAGTGAAAAAAACGTTTCGCTTAAGCCTTCGGGGTGAAAACCCTAGCCGCCAGCCACCCGATACCCGCGCGTTCTGCCCTCCCCCAATCCCCTCCTACGCGTCTCCTCCAATCCGCCGCCGACCGGACATCCCTACCGCCATGGTCCCCGACGAGCCCCAGAACGGACCTCCACCACCGACGCGGTCCTTGACAAGCCGCCGGAAAGGGTCTCCACCGCGACCCCTGCGCATCCCTGTCTCCCGAAAGGGTCAGGGGCGGGAGGCCGGAGCTGGAGGTAGGAGAGGAGGGCGGCGAGGCTGGGCTCGCTGGCCGGCGCAAGGGGAGATGCTCTATCGCGGGAGGAGGCCGAGGGGAGCTTGGACGGGCGAGCAGGTCGCTGGAGGGAGGGCAAGACGAGGGAATAGGTTAGAGCGAGCGGGAGACGGAGCTGGAGGTCGGAGAGGAGGACGGCGGATCGCTGGCCGGCTGGCGCAAGGGGAGGAAAGGGGGAGTGCGAGCAAGGTGGCAGGAGGAAGATGCAGTGGAGGAAGGTGATCGAGCGGGCGGCGGGGATCGAGGAAGAACTTGGCGACATGACCTCTACCGCTTGACGACGCCCCCATGGTCCTGATCGACGCCGGAGTCGGACCGTACTTCTGCCACCGCCGCGGTCAGCGACGAATGAACTCGGCAGTCCGCTGAAATTTCTTGGTATTTTTTTCTGAGATAACTGAAATTGGTCTGATTTGTTTTGCGTGTGTGTCTTTGTTCTGCTCCCGATCCATCTGTTCATCATCTTTTGTTCTTAAATACAACAATCTGTGTGTAAGATCCAAATATTGATCAGTATTGTGGTGTTAGATTTCAGGATTTACGCCCAAGCGGCCTGCTCGCAAGGCGCTGGGGCGGGGATTGCTTCGTCTCCGTCGGGCCTAGCCTTCCAGGACCTCTAGCGGGACCTGCAGGCGGTGCTCACGGACCAGAACCACCAGGGTGCCTCCGCCGAGGAGCTGAGCATCTAGAGCAGTGGAAGTGCGCCGCCACCACGGAGGGAGCCCTCGTCACGCTTTCTCCGCCTCCGCCACGCCCCCGACCCGTCTGAACACCCTCGATTGGGGCAGCAACGACGCTCCGCCCCCTCGCCAGCCCTGCCGCTACCGGAAGCGCACATGGCCCCATTCATATTCATGGCCTACTTTAGGACGCACCTCCGTGGTTGATTTTCTGGACGCAAGGTTGCTCTGCGAGCTACCTACATAAGGTAATTTTATTCAATCATAGAAGCAATTGTCTTTGCGAAGGATAAGATGCTTTGATTCTTGGAAATTTTAGGAGCTGTATGCGCCGCGGGTTGCCGCTGACGGGCAGCTCGTGCTACTGGAAGTCTTCCTCGCTCCCCGGAGGCTGGTGGATGGCACAGTGTACATGGACCATTAGAAATTCGGGCTGGCACACGGGTACATGTACTGATGTACATGATCTTTCTCCGTACGTGAGTAACTGATCAAGAGTGGAAATTCCACGAACTCCTTCCATCCATTGTGATTTTTATCATGTCAGTTTTGTTTATCCAATTTTCACATACAACTTCCCTTACGAGAACCTTTTTTATTTCGCAGGTGAAACATTGGTGTGGTTTTCTGATGCCATTCATATTTTTTCATAAGTATGCAGATAAAATTTAGGAACCGGAGCAATTGGATTGGTTAGTCTTCTCTAATCTGCAGACATATTTGCTCTCTTTTTAGCTTTTCAATTTGGTTCTAATTACAATATGAGTACACACAACAGATTAGCAAATTTATCTTACCTTTTTGGTAAAATAGATTCCCAAGATCTTATTTTACCAAAAGGATTTCTTAATTAGAACACACCATATCGTAAATAGATAATCTTAGTTTAGCAAAATCCAGTGATTGATGTAATATTCTTCACATGAGACATTTTGGGACAGGAAGCTGATTTTCAGTACAATATCCATCAGATGTTTACTAAAATAGGTATGGTAGAATGTGTGCTTTTCTCAGAAGTAATAACATCCTACTACATCCCTATCATCTGCTGATAGTAACATGCCGCTGTTCCAGATATATTTACCTTGCCATGAATTGTTTCGGCTTTAAGATGTAATATATTTAGTTATGTTTCCTTTCTGCAAAATGTATCTTACTGAATGTATCTCTTCACTAAAGTTTCTGGTTCCTGTACCAAATATTGCTCCAGTTTTCCTAAGTATATAAGCTCTTTTGATTGCACTGCTCTTACAAGCTACATACGTGTCAGTTGTTCAAACCAAGTTGTGTGTAGGAGATTTATGGACAGTAGTGCTTTTACCAGTTGAGCTGATATTTTTCGTCGAAGTATGATCTTGCTCTCGCCGTCTAAAATAGCAACATGTCTTAGTTTACTGTATGATGGTGATAATGTGCTTTGTGGTGCTGTACATCTGAATCACTTCTTTTTTCTTATCCAAGTTACTTTCTTCAGCCCCATCTGTAGTTAAATTGTTGTAGGCTTAGGTTAGACCAAACAAAATAGTATAGTCCTTGGATTTTTTTTTGGTGGGAGATGTCACTGTTTCTGCCAGGAGTCGTCGTTGGTTGCTATTTCTGGGAGCCGCCCCTGGTTTACTTAGCCGGCTCTGGACGCCGGCCAGCAATCGTACCTGTATTTGACGGGAGCTGGCTTGGCACGCCAGAAGCCGTTCCATGTGTTCTATCGGGGTCATTGCCGGGGTCCGGCTTTGTTTTTTTAAACTGGGAGTTGGCCTTGTAGGCTTTGTTTTGGTGGGAGTCGGCCTTTATGTGCTTGCAAGGGTGGCCCGGATAGATCGACGAACAGCAGTAAGCAAGGTAGCGTAGATTTTCTCTTTGCCAGGCAATAATTAGAATGAATTTAGTTAGGGGGCGTACTGCTTGTCCAGACCGCTGGATTCTTCCTCCAGCCAAATAGACATCTTTCTTAGAATACAGTTATAGAGCTATTAGACAGGTTATCGTCGATTTGCTCTGATCATGTTCGCCATGCAGGTTAGAGCGCTGTGCGAGAAGGCTAAAGAGATTTTGATGGAGGAGAGCAATGTTCAGGTATGCTATCTGCTTGTTACTTCTCGAACGATATCTGCCTTTGCTTTGTGCGTATAGATACTAGGCCAGGAAGTGCAGAGATTGAACCATGAGCTATGACTCCCAAGCAACTCACATTTGCAGCACCATCTATCGCTCCTCCCCACAAACAACACATCCGATGGTGATTGATTTCTTATGAATATTCCCTGTGCTTCGCAAAATTATGTAGAGAAACACGGGTAACTTTAGAAGCCATAAAGTTTCTGGTTATAAGTAGTGCACCTTACTTGTTTGATGATCTGCCTACAAGAACTGAATACTTTTCCAGTGTTATTTCATTCGTATACGAGAGCAAATGCCTTCATTTTCTTGCATTATTTCGCTAGCTTTTGATCGCTGTTCTTCTCATTTAGTTGCCCTGATAGGTAAAGTAAAAGTTCTCCCCTCCCCATGTGACCGGAAAAAAAATATGAACATGTGCAGAGGTAGAATTTTCATTGACATGAGAACTCTAAACATACACTTGATTAGGTAAATTGCAATGTAAAGCTCTTTAATTTTTGGCAATGACGACCCTCTGTTCAAAAGAACAAGTTGCTTTGGTTTGTTTACAATCTCTTCAAAGAATTTTGGAACTGTGAGAAACAGGGTTGATTTATTTTCATTGTTACTGCATATTTTTGTAATGGTCGGCACTCAGTTCTTTCTTAATATTCCTGAAGCTCTGCTGCAACAAGCATATAAGAAAATAATCAACTTAAAATCTGAAGCGATAAGAACACTAACAACCAACCATATGACGGTTAGAACAAGGGTAGATTGCGCAAACTGTTCTGCTGTCCATACCGGCAGTTTCTGTCCGTATCAATCTGACCTTCTTGCCTAACAAATACTACTACAAATAAAACTACTCATAAATAAATACTATTAAAAATGGCAATTATCAAAAGTAATAGAAATGGCAGTTTCTGCCCGTATCAATCTGACCTTCTCGCCTAACAAATACTACTCCCTCCATTCCGCTTTATTAGATGTATTTCCAAAATCAGGTTTTTCCAAGAGTTAGATGCAATTTTAGCAATTAATGAGGAATTAGTCCACCAGCTAATTAATTGTGGAGAGAGAGAAAACGGTTTAGGTGCTAGATGCCTTTTGCATGCGGTGTGAAATGGATCCCTCGCCCAATGCCTTCATGCGCTAGCTGCCTTTTGCGTGTCATTCGAATTCTAGCATTAAAATCTGCATCGGTTTCCCTAAAAATAACCCACAATTAAGCTAATTGATCTCTTTTTCTCGCCCACTCTCTGGCTACCTTGGTCGGAGATAATTACCATATACATCTAATAAACCGGAATGGAGGGAGTACTACAAATAAAATTAAAATGGCAGTTATCATTGATTTCCCGGGACGCCTGTCTCATCCTATATCTCTCCACCACCACCAAATCGTTCACAACCAAATCGTCCACACACGGACATTACTACACAATCAATTCTGGACAGACAATCAATATTCTACCAATCAATCCTTGACAATCAGCATTAAACGCACGTGTTAATTGAGCGAACTGACCCTTACAACTCCGCATAGCACTTCCCATACTATACCTTGTTCCCAGAATTATAACATCCTGCCTCCCCACATCCTCTTGAAACACACCTAAATCGAATCAGCCTCCGCCGCGCCAGCTCCATTCCGTCCCATGGAGAGTCCAAGCATCCTCCGTCACCCAGGATCAAAGAGGGTTGTAGCTCCTCCACCTTTCCCAGCCGCCGTCGTCTTGCCCCCTGTCAACAGGCAATATATTTATCCTGCACCAGAACCAATATTTACCCTGCACCCTCTTTGATCCCGTACTAATTATATGTATATATGCAAACAGGGATGTTGAAGAAATGCATGTTCACAGCTTGTGGAATATCACGGCCAAGGTTGAAGAAACAAGATGTCGAAATAAAGTCTACCGTGCTGTCCTCACTGATCTATCTGTAAGACAGCATGCAACTCGTTTCAATGAGTTGAAGACCAGCGAGGTCTACTATTTCAAGTGTGTGGGGTTGACAGGCCTCCTATTATTCTGAGATGTGAATTTTGAATCTTCTTTAATCGTGTCTTATGTTTTACCTCCTGTGTAATAATGGACAAAATGTTGTAATGGAGCTGAAGCCCAGCGAGGTCTACTATTTCAAGTGTGTGTGGTTGACAGACGTCCTAAACATTGCATAAATACATTATTGTGTATGTGTGATACTTTTGTTATATTGTCATTTTCACTAAGAGGTTATCTATCATGTCCTAAATCTTCGGGTCAAGAGGTTGTAAATCCTATCAGTTTGTTCCGGTGGTAATGGGCACAAGTCACGCATTATCCTTTTTTAGCTACTTTGGATCAATAACCCATGGATAAGTTAGCCGGGGAATGTGTCGTGGCAGTGAACATCAACAAGACAAAAAAGCTGGATCATTCTGAGTTCTGACAGTTATTCATGTATAACATAAGAATATTAAAACGTTACCTTCACTTCTGTTTGGCATCCTTTTTCTCAGCGGTTGCTTCTTTCCACATTCTTTTACTACCTTCCCCTCCTTGACATCTTTGATATTGACAGCATCAAAATGCAGATAATTAAATTAGAATCATTGATAGACATGTTTTTAGCTAATATATATGTGCTCACTTTATATTTGATAATAATCCTTTTTTGTGGCCTCTAGACTGGTGCACAGTCTCTACATTTACAATTCAGATTGGGTACTTTAGGACATTCTTATACAGATATTGATGAGTATTGTCTGATCCAAGCTCTAACACCTTGCGCATCTCTTGATCTCCGTGTAATACTTCAGGCGGCCAAAGAGCTTGAGGTGTTGCGTGAACCCGTGGATGACTTGTGCTTTCAACCTTTCATATTAAATAACGTTGACTGGAAGCTCACCAGAATTATAATGACACAAATATACAATTGACGCATGTCCCCCTTGCAATGCACAGGCAATAATTAGTTAGCGATGTTGGGCAAATCGTCCATTACAGTTCATTGAGACATCAGTTTCAGTTAAAGGCAAACTGGTCAAATAGTATGAGTGTGTCCAATTATTTCGGTAAATCAAATCACCGGGGTGCCCATGTAGTTGTTAAAATTCAAGACGCAATGGGCGTCGTCGATGTTAGAACGAGTGGCTCAGATTTGTTATTACTTGTTTCACGCAAATTTTAACAACATGCGTGTACAAATAATGAATGCACAGTCAAATATTTACGCTCCCGTAGCAACGCACGGGCATTTTACTAGTAGATATAGATATAGATATATGTCATGTTTCGATAGTTGTCTATATAAATAATACTACATGATCGTATTTTTTTTAAAAAGAAAGGGTTTGAAGATCTCGATAATTTGTTTCTTTTAGAGTTTGTTTTGCAATAGCTAAAGACACCTCTTATATGTCTACCATTACTATTGCTAAATATATATCGTGGTATGGATTGTAATAAAAACTAGTTGATCCTCCAATTTAAAATAAGTGTCGTAGTTTTAAACCGAGATTATTTCAGAACTCTGACATTTATTATGGATGACAGGTTTTTTATACATTAATTATTATTATTATGGATGACAGGTAGTACTAATTCTTTCAAGGGCAATTCTTTTTTTAAGAATTTCAACCAAATATCTTTTTTTAGCAGACTAGTAATATGCCCGTGCGTTGCAACGGGTGAGAAAATATGCGTTGTCTAATTTTATAAAGTAAGTTTCAGTTTTCGTTGGTGTGGCTGCAACGTGTCATAGAAACCGTCCATTTTCAGCACGTCCACAACACATTAAGCGGTGCACCAACAGACACATTTATCGCCATTGCCACCTCACCCCACTTTGGGACGTCATGCACATAATGTATTTTGTAATATCTATGATTAGGAATATATGTTAATTTGCGTACGGTGAAGGTTAAATATCCAATGAGCAAAATCACATGGTGTACATGACAAATCTTTGTCTTTGGAAAAGATATATTCTTAAATTTGAACTACTTGATCTTAGTGTCAACCAGACCCAGTTTAGCTCAATAATAATATCATTGATATTATCCATGTTTGTGCATCTTTTTGGGAGGTGCATGTCATATCTCTAATTTGAAGAGAATTCCTCGATGAAGTTTTAGCATCACCGGTGTTGGAACGAATGATCGAACGAGTGCCGATCATCTGCACCATAACTCCCCCAGCGGTTATCAGTCCTCCCCTACTACTCGACTCAGAAGGGAGGTGAATGATAGTGAGGAGATATTATAACCATCTGGTTCAAATCTAAATGTTCATTGGGCATACATAACACAGAGAAATGCACATATCTTTACACAGTTTTCTCTTGGTGATTGAAAGCTCTAGGGGTAAGCCCATTGAGCATCCATCACTCCCACTCTTCGTTGCTCCCGCAGTCGAGCACTTACATCCAAACCATCACTGAAGAGCCCCGCTCCATGCTTCCTGAATCTCCTCTCCGTGGTGCTGGTCGCCTGCTCAATTCTTGCACTCTTGACGCTTGCGTCAGCTGGATGTGGTTTCTTCTTGAGAACGTAGCACTTGGCAGATTGGTTTATAGATTATGAAAAGGAATTGCATCCAGGTTAAATGGATGGCTCATTTTGGCGACAACGGTTGTAACCCTAAACAAATTGGCTTCAGAAAAAACTTAATTCTTAGCCTGAAATTTTTTAGTGTGTAAACAGAAGAACTACTTTTTGGAAAGCACCTCACCTTATCTAAGATTCACAAAATTCATGGATCACACATGCGAGGAAGGTTAGGTCATACGGGTAAGTATGACCGACGGAATCTAAGTGCATAGTTCTCTATCTAGAATGAAGTATGTAAATTTAATCTTCTATTGTAATATGTAGCTGCAGTTTATTAACACGATCCAAAAAAATTGAAACACAAATCACTAAAATGCGACACCACGATAAAAATAGCAAGTTAACATTGCACAATAATTCAAGTAAATTCGTAACATGGCAGGTTTACCATCAGAGAACACAACTTTGTCCATGAGTGAGAATATATGTTTCAAGAATACATATATATGGCCATATATATATATTGTTATCGGAAACAATATATAAACAAAATCTTATGGAGGAGTTATAGTTTTAACTTGCTCTTATTTTCAGTTCTGAGAAACTAACCAGAATAAATAGGACCTGTAGGGCGGGGAGATTTAATCATCGACTCCAACATCTATGTTGCAATGACAACAGGCTTTCCGTGTTGATTGCACTTGAAGACCATCACCGTTTGAGCGTAGAATATATTCTCAAACGGGATATCCATCCGAAATCACTTCATGCAACCATGAAAGCATCTTGAGTTTGCAAGTGTGTCATCAAAATTAGCAACGCTTTCTTGATTCTCTACCTGTGCATAAAAGACTGATAGTATAAGAAAACAGTAACACAACCCAAAGAAATGCAAGCTATTGGAGATGAAACAAACCTCGGACACAGCAATGATTGACTTCGCATGTTCAACAAGCACACTTGGGACCATCTGAAGGTCTGAACCTTTCAGTACAAAGGAGAGTGCAATCATGTCAATTTTGTTTGGCACACCCCACTGTAGGATATCTGCCTTCTCCTTCTCTATAAGTTTTGGAAGATCAACAAGGACTCCAGGAAGATTGACATTCTTCCTCTCACCTAGGAGAGCAGAGTTCTCGAATCACCAGCAAAAAAGTGACCTTGCTCAAGATCGCAATAAAGCGTCGTGAGTGTGATGGTACCATCAGCGTTCAGCGCAGAGTATAGTGCTCCCAGGCTTCACATCTTAATAGTATATAATTAGTTCTTGCCCCCAAGATATCTTTATGGGCTTGCCATATTTCAGAAAACCTGCGCGAATTCGGCCGCTGTACAAAGAAAGACAGTCGATGGCATAATTCAGAAAATACATAATATTAATATTGGAGAGCTCATTCATGATTCATGTGCTACAATTATTTACAATATGTTCAAGTATATTTGTTGGTATAAGTACGTGAATCAGCTCATAGTATTGGATAATTTATTTTGAGAAACAGTTTGTAACAACGAAGTTAATCCTGACATGCCAATTCCTCTAGTATCATCCGAACTGATGTTGGTTAATGTATATAGGCAGGATCCAGTAAATAAGAAGGCACAATTTATATTTAGCATATAAAACAATTCATCAAGTACCAAAGCAGGACAGTACTCATGCTATCATCAGATCAGAAAAATCGCAGACCCTCTACCAATTCAAATGTTCTTAGAAACCGGTGCATGTTTAAAAAATTAATCTGATCGGTCTAAAATTCTAAACGATCTTTCATGTTGTGGTTGGCGGAGGAATCACAACATGGAGATAATTTGAATTTATGTTCGGATGCACAGAGAAAATGAATTGTGAATTTGTGAGCCTGGTCCTCGAAGTCTTACCAGTGATAGGGACCAACCACGACAGAGTTAGAGTTTACACCTATAGACAGACCCAATATATTACCTGTAGCCTATAAATAACTGAGTAACCAAAATTACGCTACAAATTTGATTGTTACTTTGTTAGTACTACTAGGGATAGTTAGCGCGGCAATGCCGCGCGTCCGTCTGATGATTTTTGAATATGTTTTTTAGAAAGTATGCATATGAATATTATTTGAATTCGGAGAAGTTTACGATTAGGAGATTTTTCGAGGTTGTTAAAATTTGTCGCATTGAAATGTATTCAAATTTGTATTCTTTGAAAGTTTGCAAAAATGATTAGATTTTGGAGGTATTTGGAATTATTAAATATGTGAATTCGAAATTTTAGTTGGAATGGTCAAATAAGGGTGGTTTTCCATAAAATTGTCCGAATTTGAATTTGTAAAATTTATTTGGTTTGTGTGAAAAATAGCTGACAATTTTTTCCCTAGCATTTTGATTTTTTTTTTAATATTTTGTCGATGGGTATGTATAGATTTTTTTCTGGTTTTTGTTTTGCTGCGCAATTTAAATTTGGTAACATGTTCATTTAAAAATTGTGCAGGTTTAAAATTATTGAAATCGAAAGAAGTTTGCGTTTAAAAGTTGTTTACATTTTGAATATTGTTCAAGTTGGGGTGTTTTGCATATTCAAATCATTTTATGTTTGTAAAATGATTAGATTTCGTAGGTATTTAAGATTTTGGAATATTGAAAATTGAAATTTAATCGTATCAAATTAAAAAACAACATTTTTTCTCTGAGGGTATATATAGAAATAATTTCATGTTGTAGAAATTGTTCTAAGGAGGAAGTTTTTTTTTCCAAATATTTACGAATCTGAAGTGTTTGAACATATTTGTTTTTTTGACGTAAATAATTAGTATTTGTTTTGTCGGAGCATTTTGTTGTATCTTTTGTTTTTTTCTGGATGGGAATTTTTAGAGGTTAATCTATTTAGTCGATATTTAATAAAATTAAATGCGTAAAATTAGAGGAAGGCAATTTGGATTTTGTGTAGATATTAATCGTGTCCGTTGTAATTTGAAATGTATATTTTTTCCTAAACTTGTCTAAATATAGGCTAAATTGAATTATTCAAACTTTTTTTGTTTATTTGGCAGAAATAGGTACCCTTTTTTTTTTTACTTACCACAGTTTGACAAATTTCATAAATCTCATTTCTTTTTTGTTGCAAGAAAATTATTGAAATGTGAATATTATTTGAATTGAGGAAACTTTGCCAAAATATAGGCTAAATTTATTATAGATTAGAAGATTTTTTCCCTTCGAAATTCATTTTTTTTCTTCCTATTTGTGAAATATCTGACATTCGGGACCGACATATTAACGTTTTAATAATTATATGGAAATTGTTTAGGGAAATGGTAAAAGTCCTGACAGTGGGCCCGCTGTGAAATTTGTATGGATCTTGAAAAGTTGGTGATTTCGCATTTTTTTTGACAAATTATTATAGTTTTTGTGGAAAGTTTGAAAATTTATTGAAAAGTCTGCCAATTTGTAAATTTTGGGTTTTTCTTTGTAAATATTGTTTGTATTTTTTTTGTGTATAATGTAACTGTGTTGTTTTTTTTGTGGGAATTTGAAAATTTGGTAATTGTACTTTTTGTTTGGACAAACTATTTGCATTATCTTGCATTATGTGGAATTTGTTTTTACTTTCTTTTGACAAATTATTTGCATTGTTCTGAATTATGGGAAATTAGGAATCTTGATAATTGTATTTTTTTTAAATCAGTAGGAATACACTATGTAAGTATTTTGCAAATTCAAATCCATTTATTTAGATGGAATGCATTTAGACTTTGTCTAAATATTTGGCAAGTTGAAATGTTGAAAAATGTTACATTTGAAGGATGTTCAGTTTTCGAAGATTGTTCAAATTTGAAAATTTTTCAGATTTGAATTCAACGTTCATGAAATGGGCAAATCCGAAGGGCATTCAATTTTTTTTGAAATTTCAAATTTGAATTTTTATTGGAGGACATAAACAGTCAGCATTTATTTTTATTTGCCCACTTTGATCTATTTGTTGAATTTTCCTAATAGATATATTTTCATATATTGATTTTGTAGCATTTTACATTTTAAAAAGTTTCTAACACTTGTGTTTTTTCGAAATCTATTAAGGAGGACTTATGTATTATTTGAATTTTCTAAGCTTGGAAATAATTTTTGAAAGTTCCCAATGCGCTTGAAATGCAGTTTTTTGTTTTGTTTCTATTTTTGTAGAAATTGATTTGAATCGATTTGAAGATGTTTTTGGAAAGTTTTGAAAATTTTGAGTTATAAAAAAAGGAAGAGTAAAAAAAGGGGCGAGGCAGTTGCTGGGCCGAACTAGCCGGCCTAGCCCAGCTGGAAGCCCAGCCCAGCCGGACCGACGATGATGTCATCCGTGGCGTCGCCAGGCGGCGGCCATGGGCAGCGCGGCCGAGCTCGGGCGAGCATGGTCACGCCCGCTCCAGCACGCCGGCGAGGCGGGGATCGCGCGGATCCGCGTGAGGGAGGCGCTAGCGACCAAATGGTCGCTGGAGCGCCGGCGACGACCAAAAGACGGCGGCGGACACCGAGCGCGCGGCGGCGCCGATTCCGGCTCAACGCCGGCGTCCCAGGACTTTATCCTCGGCGAGGAGATGCAGCAGGGTGACGGCGAACCTCCCCGTGGCCGTCGATTTGGACGGGGAGGGCCGGAGCGGGCGTGCGCTGCGTCGGCGGCGCCGGCGACGCGCGCGGCCGCGCGAGAGAGAGAGGAAAGGAGAAGGGAGCTGTGAGGACGTTTTTGCTCGAAGGACCCTGGCGTTTCTGTAATTTTTGGGTGGGTCCTTCACGGGGGTTTTCTGTAAAGTGACAGGGGGTTTCTGTGAAGGCGTGCGCCAAAATCCGTGCGAGGGCGACGTGTCTGCCCGTGATTGGTAGAAATCCAACTGCTACAGTAATACTGTAGCAGCTACAGTACGCGCGGGTTCTGGACCGTTGGATGGCGCTATCGAACGGCGTACGTTCACAGGGCGACGTGGAGGCTCTATTTGGAGGCGGAACGCACCAACTTTTATATATTGTAGGATTCCTTCCACTTGGTTGAAAATAAAGATAGCTTGCATAGGCCACAAGCATAATACAACTACTGAACCTTGAAGGAGAAAGCTCAGAAGCTCCTTGCTGATAGGACAATGTCCTTGACCAACCCGGAGGCCTATGGTGCAGGACCCCATCTTCGTTGATGGTGATGTCGTGCACGTGGTTGGACTTGACGGCGCTGCCGACGGAGGCCCCCGCTTAGGTCCGGCAGAAGTTGTTAAAGGCCGTCGAAGATGGGGCAGTCCTCGCCGTGGTTGAAGCGCTTGAGGGTCGGATCTTGTCTGCTGCGTCTTAGGCGTGACTACGGAGGAAGGAGATGTAGTCGCTGGCGGGGAGGACGTACCGCGCCAGCAGTGTGTGCGTGATGCGTGATGCGGATGCGGTGCGGCCACTGAGTGTCCCTACCCGTACAAGTAGCACACGCGGATGGCGGCTAAGTGGCAATGACCTGGATGGCTTGGTGTGCTCTGCGAGACATGCAGCATCTACGAGCGCCGAGATGTAGAGAGGACGCGGCAGGCCGCGATGGCGACATGACGCATTGGCCTGATGAGGGTGGAGTCGGGTCAGAGGGAAGGAAACAGCTCGCGAGGAAACCGGCGTCGATTTCCTCCGTGATTTGGGCATCGAGGTTTGCTGGGATGGTTTCCATGCGGGTGGAGGCGAGGGAGCGAGGGGATGCGACGAAGCGTTGCGCGATTGATGTCGGACGAAGCACTCTGCCGACGTACTAATAAGGAACAAAATTTTCTTTTTAGGTACTCCCTCCATTCCAAATTAATTGACTTGGTTTTGTCCAAATATGGATGTATCTATATTTATATGGTGTCTAGATATATCCATGTGTAACCAAATATGTGTCAATTAAATCCGAACCGAGGGAGTAGTAGAGATAGAGATTCAACCAAATATCTGGTCGGACAAGCTTGGGCTCACTGCTCACACCAAACGTGTTTCTGGAAGATGTTTCGGCCCATTTCCCACCTCCGAATTGTTCTTCTCTCTCACCGTCACACCCGCCCGTTGCGCCGAACGTCGCGCGCTCCTTTCTGGGCCGCGAGTCTGCAACCCGCCGCCACCGGTCTCAGGCTGTCAGATGTCGCCGCCGCCGCCGCCGTTCCCACCACTTTATGCCCTACCTCACTCGCCCCATTCACCGCCTCCTCCTCGTTCGCTCCCTCTCCTCCACTCACCTCCGAGACCACCACTTCCTCCTGCGCTTCGCCGCCCTCGCCAAGGAGCTCTCCGACCAACCCCCGCCCTTGCCTCCCCCGTGCCGGCCACGGTCCCCGCACCCGTACGACTACAACCGCCTCATGTCCGCGCACGCGGCATTCGATGCTGGCGGCGTAGCCGGCGCTGGCGCCGACCGCGCCCTCCACCTGCTCGACGAAATGCGCAGCCTCCTCCAGCGCCAACCAGACGCCGCTTGCTTCACCACAGTCGCGGCAGCGCTCTCTTCGGCCTCCCGCCCAGGCGCCGCGCTCGCCGTGCTCGAAGCGATGGCCGCAGATGGCGTCGCGCCCGACACCGTGGCGTGCACGGTCCTGGTCGGGGTGTACGCCTGCCACCTGCAGCGGTTCGATGCGGCCTACGAGGTCGTGCAATGGATGACGGAGAATGGTCTGGCCCCAGATGTTGTCACTTACTCGACTCTGATCCTTGGGTTGTGCAGTGCTGGGCGGGTGGCTGAAGCTCTGGGTGTGCTGGACTTGATGCTGGAGGAAGGATGCCTCCCCAATGCGCACACGTATACACCTATTATGCATGCCTACTGCAGTACTGCGATGGTTGATGAGGCCAAGAAGCTGTTGGACTCGATGGTCGCTGCTGGATGTGCTCCAAGCACAGCTACTTACAACGTCTTGATTAAAGCTCTTTGCAAGGTTTGTGCTTTCAAGGAAGTAGGGGTGCTTCTTGAGGAGAGCAGCTCCAAAGGGTGGATGCCGGACACAATCACATACAGCACTTACATGGACGGGCTATGCAGATCCGGCAGGGTAGATAAGAGCTTTGCGTTGGTCGATAGGATGCTATCCAATGGAGTGCACCCTAATGAGGTTACTCTGAATATCCTTCTTGATGGCGTTTGTCGCAGCTCAACTGCGTGGGCTGCAAAATGTCTTCTGGAGTGCAGTGCAGAGCTTGGATGGGATGCCAGTGTTGTCAACTATAACACGGTGATGAGGAGGCTTTGTGATGAGGGGAGATGGTTGGCTGTTGTCAAGCTGTTCACGGACATGTGGAAGAAGGGCATAGCTCCAAATAGCTGGACCTTCAACATTCTAGTCCACAGCCTCTGCAAGCTTGGGAAACTTCATAATGCACTTTGCTTGATGGGGAGTGAAGAGTTTGTTGCCGATGTTGTCACATACAATACACTGATCCGCCATCTCAGTTTGTTGCGGAAATCTTACGAGGTCCACCTCTTGCTTCATGACATGCTTGAAGAGAGCATTGCTCCCAATGAAACCACCTACGGTCTTGTCATTGACTGTCTGTGCAGAGAGGAGAAATTCTTGCTGGCTCTTAGCTGTTTCTACCGGTCACTCGAGGACGGTTTCTCTCCATCTGCTGTTTCCAGTATTGTACGAGGTCTCATTGTTGGTGGTAAGCTTGGTGAATTACATACTCTGATTGGGCAGATTCGTGGACAAGGTTTCGCAATAGATGTGTATATGTACCGGGAAGTGATCATTGCTTTTTGTAGGAAAGGGTACTGTCAAGGCACAGAAATGTACAAAGTATGCCATATATTGGAAAAAATGATCAGTTTGAGATGATTTTTCTCTAAAATTTAACACGAAACAAAATTTCAGTTCTGTTGCTAGCCTTGCACTTTTCATTTTTATAGATAGCCTTAATAATTTTTGTCTCATCCTTTTGTTGGTTACTGTTCTGGTGCTTTGTTTTCTTTATGAAAAAACATATCTATAGTTTTGTAAGTTTTCTGTCGAAATTATCAGTAGAAATTCAAAATTGATGTACTCGTTTGTAGGAAAATAATTTTGACATCCAAACTTTTCAGAACTCTTGTAGCTTGCATTTGTAAGACATTATTACATGCCCTTGTATGATTATGTCAAATTGAACTGGTGGTAGTACATTAGTTCAACCAAATAGCTCAAGTTTGAGGGTTTATTTGGTTAATTGCTCATGGGTTCAATCATTATCTTGCAGTAGTTCTAAATTTGGAGTTTCATTGCGGCAGCATATGCTAATGTAGTGATGCAACTGTTGATCATCTATGGTGAACATTCTGCCACATCTTGCATTCTCTTTTTGCCCAAACATTTACAAGATCACCAACAATTCAGAAACTTTACATTTTCTCATGAGAGAAATCTTCAGGTAGGACGCATCCGACTGAAATCTCTTTCATTAGTGCCAGAACTGGAATTGAACTTACTTTCTTCTGGTGTGTTCATGCGAGCCTGCCGTCTCGTTGCAACGAGTGGGTTCTTCTCTTCTTCATCCATGGAAACAAGCTCATACATGTCATTTTTCTGGAAGACCGGGTGAACATACGCATCCTTAAGGTATTCTCTCAAATTCAGAGTCGGGTCATTTGCACGTTCCAATGTGTCCTTAACCATGGCTTCCTGCAAAACCAGACAGTAAGCATATTCTGCATCAAGTCTGCTAGCCTAATATCTGAGACGCTATGGTTGGACATCTGCAATGATGAATACTTGTCAACCATACCTGCAAGGGAAACTTTATGTACGCTGGTTCAAACCGACCCTTGCAAACATAGTGGAACCATATGGTCAGGACAGGAAGAGGAAGAAGAGTGACAGTGGACTTCTCTGCTTCCTGTGTGCTCAGCAGTCCCAGTAGGAGGATTTGTGATACTATTAATGCGGCAATAAGTCGCCTTTGTACATCTGGCCAGAATAGTGCACCACTCTCGTATTGCTGGCTATAGACATTAATGATCTTGCAATAGAAGAAACAAAATATACATTAGCAGCCTGTGCTAATAAAAAAATGAAGGCTGCCCAGAAGGCATGGTGCTGTAGTCTACTACAGGAAACATTCACTTAACTAAGAATGGCATGAATACTTAATAATATTATAAGCATACATATGTGTTTTGTTCCATTGTGAATGTGCTGGAAGAAAACATGCTGGTGCAAGGCCTCACAAAAAGAAAGAAAAGCATACTGCTGAGAGAACAGAAAGAAAATCTGACTGGAGCATGACTTGAACTCGAACACGAATTAGTACCTGGTGTCTGAAAACAAGATAGGCAAGGCTGAAGAACACAATAATGAAAGGAAGAAGAATTGGTGTGACAACAGCATATACAAGCCCTAGGAGGAAGTACAATTGTATTCGTGGTTCAGTGGTGCCAAAATCCAAGCTCCCAGGATCCATGGCCTGTTCGCGATCTGCTCTGTTCTGACCAAGAAAGCATTCTTTATATGGAACATGACCAATGGCTTCAACCTAAGAACTTCAGCAGCAACACCAGCCCATCCATCAACCATTACGTATGTGATGAAAAATGTTGCTTTCATGGGAATTGATTCTCCAACAGTCTCTGGAATTCTTGTGACAGCAGAAAGAGAAAAATGACAAAACAGTTTAGGTGGCAGTAAAATATTGACCACGTTGTTACAATAGAAATACCATCAATGCAAAAGAACAATGGCAATATCTAGCTCACTTGTTAGCTGGCTGATGGATAAAAGTGTCGAGCTGTTGAAATGCTGTTCCAGTTATTACACTCCCCAAAAATATATTGACAAAAATGAACAGAAAGTATTTCGATGCGGTCCTCCTGTCCAATCCAGAGAGTGATATGTGGCCTTCAATCTTGCTCATGGTCATTAGAAATGTCGGGAGCAGTATAAGGAAGATTTTTAACACGATCCCTGGCAAGAAACCTTGTATAACAGACTTCAAAGAATTTCTGCAGGACATTGCATTGATAACCAAAATTATATCCAGTAACACAATATCTTTCATACTAATCAAGGTAGAGTTGAGTATAACTTGTGCTAATCAAGGTCTCCAGCACTGGAAAATACAACGTGTTTACCACCTAAGAAATGGTACAACATTCTACTTACTTTGTCATGTTTTATCAAGGTTATTGATTTCCATGTTCTTTTTAATATTGTCCAATGTAGCAACTCACAAGAAAGGAGTATATTATGAAAGACAACTTTACACTAAAAAAAATTCTAAGGTGCTCTCGTTAAATGATGTTAAGAATGGCTACTAATGAACTGCAAATGTTGGCCTTGGAAATTGGCAGAACTGCTCCATAATCGATATCATTTTAAATATCATCCAGTTAGAGTATACCATCGCTGCGTCACTGGTATATGCCCCCATACCCCACTTGAAAGCCTCACATGTCATGGTAATTTGAAATTTGTACATCTTTTCGATGGAACCAAGCTAATTTATAAAATTGAAATGTGTACATGACAACTTTTAGGCCATGAACTAAGCGAGTCACAAGTCAATTGTTGCCTTTAATTGTTGAAGTAGTAGGGATGTCAGGATTAAGAAGACCCTTCTTGTGAAACAAGACACTGTAATGCTTTTTTTTCTCTTATTGAAAATTCAACTATAAGCTAATAGCAATTAAAATCACCTTTCTATTATGGGTTTCAAGAAAGGAAGCACCCGCTCAAGGTCATCTACATTTGCCAAGGATTGCACAAATGCAATTGGTATCATGAAGAAAAAAGTCAGGAAGAAGAGCACAACGGCCATGATAAGCCTCCTAACCGAGAGCTCAACGAAAGGGATTGCGAGATTAGGCCAGTAAACATCACGAGGTTCTGGAGCCCACTCGGTTAGCCACACTGTCGGATTACTTGTCTGCTGCGTTTGAGCACAAACAGCAGCCCCCCACTGACTCTTGAAAGACACAAATGCTGCCGGCATAATAGCGTTAGGGTCACTCATCACCTTTTGTCTTTCCTCATCTTCCTGCAAGACAGGTCAAAGACTATCAATATTGCCAAGTATTATGGACGTTGTGGGGTACTATGCAAGCAGCACCTGTTTACATAGCTCCTCAATTGCTGCCTTGTAATATTCTATAGCATCCACTCTTCGGCCCCAAAACCCCAGAGTCCGGTCTATAACAGATGTAGCCAAGTTATGCCACTTGCCAGATTATGTCATACAGCGAAATAGCTTTATCGTAGATGAAAAATAAGTTATATTTTGCATGTTTGGCAGGTAAGGAAATCACACCTTCACAGTTGGCTTCTTTGCAGGGTTACGCACATGCTGATTTTCGTAGTAGACCAGCCAGTTCTGCAAGGCTTTCTTCTTCTCAACCAAACCGGCAAGGGCGTTTGCATTGTATACAATCTGTTGATGTAATACTCAACAAATTACTTCAAATGAGATAAAAAGGTAACTTGAATTTTGTTATAGACATGGGATCCCTTTTTCTAGAAGAGTAAACAAATGTTTTTACTTCAGACGAAGTGTACAGAAAAGTTTGCACTTCAGCTGGAGAGTAAAAAAATAACTGATAAAATATGTCGCTTCAATCTAAAATTTTCTTGGTTCTCAATCATATTGTTTTATTCACCATAACAATACCAGGGGTGACAGAAGATCGGCAAAGTAGAACCTGATGACTGAGGTAATGATCCCGATGATTCACAGCAAAGAAGTGCTCAACATGCTCGCTAACTGTTTCGTCTGGGTCCGGTGGTACATTTCTCACAAGTACCTAAATAAAGCAGGATAATAGTTAAGAGTAGGAAATTCTAAACAACACTAAGTCTGCTAAAATAAATTTTAGTGCAACAAGTGTAAGAAAATGCAAAGTTAACAATATACAGTTGATGAATTTTCAAAATCTATTATATTTAAACTGGTATGCAGAATATTTCTTACTGTGAATTGATCAGGTCGTCGATTCTGATTAGCAAGAAAGCGCAATCTCATAGTTGTTACAACCTTATATTCATGATACAACACGTAAAATGTCCAAAAGGTAAACACATAGGCCATTACTATGTGTGCCCAGAACCTGTGAAAACATTCAACAGTTCAGGAGAACACTTGTCAGCCAAAGTGAAGAGGCAGACATTGAAAAATATATACATAAGAAGAGAGAATTTGTAGCTATATGAACAGGCAGGTGCTTGGGGAAAAATAATTTCTGTCATATAATTTAATTGCAGATATTTTTTTTGAAAGCGCAACGGGGGCGATCGCCCACCTGAACATTTTTCCATTAGATTAAAATCAATAGAACGGTACAAGGGAGGGGCCCCACACGGGAGGGTTTATCACACACAACACATGAGCATTTACAGGGGGAGAGGGGTAGTGTCACACCCACAAAACACTTAACGCAAGACGGTAGCACACCACACACGCAGATCATCGAGGGGCAGGCGGCGTGGGGCGCGGCATGTCCAGAGCTGAAGATGGTCGGCGACCATGGCGAGGATCGCGTGGTGGAGAGCACGCCCTCAAAAACCTTGCGGTTGCGCGCTTTCCAGATCGACCATAGAACCGCAAGTGAAACGGTGTTGACGACGGTCGCGTGCATCGGGGGAAGGCCGGCAGACAGGTCACCAAAGAGCCGGACAACGTCATCCCCAATCGGGCGGAACGAGGGCGACACGCAAGCCCACAGTGGTACAAGACGGGGGCACCTAAAGAACAGTGTGGCAGGGCAGCCGGGACAGAAGGGCAGTGGGGGTTGGGCGTAGTCCCAAGGCGAAAAAGGTGCGCTCGGGTCCGTGTCTTCCAGTGTCGGAGGATCCAGAAGAAGATGCGAACTTTTGGGGGAGCAAAATAGTCCCAGTTGGCATCCTGTAGAGGGACCACACAACCGGAGCTGTGCATGGCGCGATAGACCTCGCCGTCTGGAAGGAGGAGCCCCCCCCCCCCCCCCCCACACACAGAAACTGAACGCACGTGGAGTCTAGGAAGGCCATCTCCGCCGCGGCCTGCTCGGAGATGCGAGGCTGAAGAGGAATACGGGACTCCCCCCCCCCCCCCCACAGAGTCACTCAATCGTGGCGTCAGGGTCGCAACAATGCGAGTAGGCAGCGGGTAGGGTGGAGGCGAAGGCCCCCAATGCCGTCCAGGAGTCGTGCCACAGGGAGACTGTCGCTCCGTCGCCTGGCACCACCGTGGTGAGGGAGCGGTACAGAGGGATGAGCGACCGGAAGTGACGCTAGGAGGGGGTCGCTGGAGCGGGGTCCGGACCCAAATACGAGCGCCGCGCCCACCTCGTCTAGAACAGAGAGTGGACCATCTTAGAGCAGATATAAACCACGATTTATTCTTGCTCAAGATATATGCATCCTGCATATGGTTTTCTGGAAGCACTTACAGTTCACTATTATCTCTAAAGCATTGAAGTACTTCATCCTCTTTTTCTCAAACATGCACCTGAATGTGTGCCATTTAGTATTAAGAAGAAAGTGCGAACGACCATTGTATTACTCAAAACACTGAACATTGTGATTTTCAATACTCTACAGCTAGGTATGTCTGTCTGTTACAGAAGTAAGTTATTGCAAGTTCCGCCGTAAGTCATAACTCCATGGCTTCCGTGATGTTTAAGCAGAGAAAATTATACATTTTTTTAATGCCAAACAAGAAGGGAGGCCCTGGTGGTTAAATTGTATGTAGAAGAGACATAATTACAAGAGGGATCTGCACAACAGAGTGTTAAGCAAATAATATTATCCTACGACATCATCCTAAAGATTAATTGAGAAATCCCTACGGTGTAGATTTGTAAGAGACTTGCATTGAAAAACCTCTGGGTTTTCTTTGATTATTAATATAAAATCTACACCGTAGGGATTTTTCCCTACGGTATCTCTGTAAAAAAAAAACAATAATAACTATTCTCTGGAATAACCTTCACTAAAGGAATTCTTTTGCAGCTAATCCTTGTGGGCCTATGGCTTATATGTGGAAGTAAGAACATTGCTGAGTTTTAAATGGTTCTGTTTGATAAGTAATCAATCAACTTAAACTAGTTGATTTAGCAACACTTTTGGTTTCATCATGGTATAAATGCTTTGTGCCACTTTATTTTACAATAAAAGGACGCACCCATATTTTGTCTACCCTTAGAAATGTGAATAACATGTAACATACATCGTATGTGTCTGAGATTTTACCAAAATACGAAGAACGAAACAAAGCATTTGAAATATCTAATAACAGTACTTATAAATATCACAAGTTCTTATTAGGACACGACACAACTACATGATGGTAAGTACTAAGATTACGGATATAGAATATCTGAAAATAATACGTCAACTCTTGCCATCTTGAAATACTCCTAAAACGCAACACATAACTCTTCAAAGAAACAACACATGATCCATGCTGGTGCTGCAAGTAGTTCACCATATGGATGGAGAAAACAGAAGCATTACCTTTTTGAACCTTTTCCAAGATTTGATATTGAAAGCTTGTCAATTTCATCATAGTTTAGACTCTTCTCATTTTCCAAAGTTCCACTAGTCCAATTAACAGGTACTAGGACAACGAATGCCAGCACAGCAATTGGCACAAATATTTTTAAACTGTAGACCAAGAAAGGAATGCCCCATCAGTAAACGTAATTTGTTTGTCTATCACAAACGGTGTGATCTGTGTGTGTATCTGTTGACATATGAAGAAACAATCATGTTTTTACACTGGCAGTCGAGAACTCGAAATCATCTATTGGTGCTTGGAAGACATGAAAGTGAAAGAAAAATAAAATTGAGAAACATGGATATCAGCTGACCCAAGAAGATAGATGCGAACATATACTGCGGAGTCTAGCCCCGCGTGCTCAATTAACTCAGGTTCTGGCATTTGCAGTGCTGCGGGCATCCAATTCAGAAACCGGATATATGTTGACAGATCAGCATTCACAAATTTGGAGAAACCAGCTCCTGTGTGCCTTGGGGTGCTTCTTGTCCCTTTGAGGTACCATCTTGGAAAGTATACTCGATCATTAACAGGTTGTATCCTCAGAATTGCAAAGGCTAGAAGAAAACCGATTGCGGATAATATATTTATTCCCGCAGCAACGCCAATGTCGTTGAGAGAACCCATTTCTCTCTAGAGAGACTCACTCCAGAAGATGGGTCATGGAGTAGTTAATTCCAAAGGATAAAAATCTGCACAGAAAAGAAGAAATGTGTATTAGAGTTAAAATATTGGAATGGCTATCTCTTTGGTCACGTTGAATGAAATCAGGTCATGATCAGTAGCATTAGCAACTTACATGTGCTGATAGATTATGAACGTCGAAACAAAGTGAGCAAACTTTCTTGGAAAAAAAAACCTGTATCGCCATTTAGCATTAACATGTGCTAAAGCTTGTTAACGATATTATATTTTTTTCCTAGGAAAATTGCATGCTGCTCGTACACAAGCAACGATCGAATGGGATCTGAATATACTTTCAATGACATCTTTCAAGTTTCCCATGCATCTTCCCCCTTAGTTATCGCTAAAACCCAACTAGTTTTCTACAAGTATAAATAAAATCAATTAGCTACTGGTACTTGGATTCGAGTTTTACTCAAACAAATAACTTCGTTCGTGTCACTCTCATCCATGTAAGTAAAAGGACCAACATAGAAACTTATTCAAGAGCTGGGACCAAAAATTAAAGGAAAAAACGATAAGAGAGAGAGAGAGGACATCGAATTTCCTAATTTGACGCCTAATGCAAGCAATTCGTACACAAATCTGCATAATTTGATCCAATGGCTAACTAATTGCCCACAATGCGGCGTACGTAGATCATTTGTAGCAAATTTTGAAGAACGGAATCAGTGGAAAGCCCAGGCGATCCCAGCTCGCCCGCGCGACAATTAGCAACTGGGTTGGGTGTTCTTACGGAGGATGTGGCGGCTGCCTCACCGCTGGTCCCGACCGCTGGGTTCACAACTCCGGCGGCCATGGTGAATGTACGCAACGGGGCTCTCAGTGGAGTCCTGGAGAGGATTAGGCAACAAATTGACACCCCTCTCCTGCCACTTCCACCGATTCAGCAAAGGAGGCGACGCAAATTGTTTGTCCCCGAGGAAGATAAAAGGCGAAGCGCTCGGATTGCGGGTAAGACCAAAGGTGCCCCTGTCTCCTGCATCAAGAAGGCGCAGCGGGTGCTCATGGCTCGTCTGGGCATCTGCGAGATTGAAGGTGAACCTCCTGTTGATTGCTTGGAGAAGTACGCGGCGTACTTCAAGGAGCCGCTGCCACCGGCCAGAATTGAAGCCCTGGCCAAGCTGTTCTTCCTGGACGCCTCCATCTCGGCGGAGTGGCTCCTAGCTGATTAGCTAGCCACCTGGTGGATCCTGTAATCGAGTATCTTTATGGATACGATGAATGAAAACATTGTGGTGTGGAATACCCGGGGACTCAATGCTTTGAGTCGTGGGTATGCAGTTCGGGATGTGATCGCGGATGCGTCAGCCTCCATTGCGTGCTTAGTCGAATCCAAACTCGCAGTTGTAGACATCTTCACAGTGGCGCGAGTGCTGGGCTCGCAATTTGATCAGTTCGTCTACCTCCCTGCGAATAATACAGCGGGAGGGATTTTGGTGGCTTGGCAGTCCTCGAAAGTCTCCGTGTCGAGGTCTCAGGTGGATACATATTCCATCACTCTGCAATTAAGTTATGGTGGTGCAGAGCCGTGGGCTCTAACAGTGGTATACGGACCAACTGTGGATCATCTGAAGTTGGACTTCTTGGAGGAATTGAGAGTGGTGAGAGCTGCTTTCCCAGGGCCTTGGGCAGTGGCAGGCGACTTCAATCTCATCTTGGAGGCGGCGGACAAGAACAATGACAGGATAAATAGGAGAATGATGGGTCGTTTTCGGCGGTTGCTGAATGATCTCGAGCTTAAGGAGCAAGATTTGGTTGGGCGCCGATACACTTGGAGCAATGAACGCAGAACTCCTACGCTGGTAAGGCTTGACAGATGGTTTAGTTCAGTGGACTGGGAACTCCTCTACCCTGATTGCCTTCTTCAGGCCCTCTCGTCGGGACTTTCTGATCACTGCCCAATCATGTTATCAACTAATGCTGCATTTCGAAGAAAGTCGCGCTTCCACTTTCAGAGTTTCTGGCCCAAACTCGAGGGCTATCAACAGACGGTTTCTGCAGCATGGTTTACTCAGGAGCAGTTGCAGGATCCGTTTGCTGATCTCGAGTTGAGGCTGAAAGAAACTGCGAGGTGCTTGACACGGTGGAGTCAGAGGAAGATTGGAAATATAAAGGAACAACTGTTGTTGGCGAATGAAGTAATCTTCCAGCTGGACAAAGCAATGGATCATAGGCCACTTAACGATGATGAGTTCTGGCTTCGAGCACAACTGAAGAAGAAAATCCTCGGACTTGCATCTCTGGAGCGAACTATGGCAAGGCAACGATCCAGGATTACATGGCTGCGGGAAGGCGACGCTAATACGGCTTTCTTTCATCTTCAGGCAAGTGTCAGGAAGAGAAAAAACCAAATTTTGCGCCTTCGCAGAGGAGATAGACTGGCAACAGATGCTACAGGCATGGGGGAGGTGGCAGCAGAACACTTCACAGAGCTGCTGGGTACACCAGTGGAGAGGGAACACAGCCTCAACCTGACACACCTTGGCTTACCGCAGGTGGATATGGCTCATCTCGAGTTACCTTTTACTGAAGGAGAGATTTGGGAAGTGATCAAGCTGCTGCCACCCGACAAGGCGCCGGGGCCTGACGGTTTTTCCGCCAGATTCTATCAGTCTTGTTGGCCTACTATAAAGGATGCGGTTATGAGAGCAATAAACGCCTTTGATTCATCTGATAACAGGGGCTTTGCACGGTTGAATGGTGCATACATTACCTTGCTGCCCAAGAAGGAGGACGCCATCGATGTCAGTGACTACAGACCCATCAGTCTGATCCACAGTTTTGCGAAAATAATCTCCAAGGCCATGGCTGCAAGGCTGGCTTCAGTTCTCCCTGCTCTCGTCGATAGGAATCAAAGTGCTTTTGTCAAGGAGAGATCAATTCAAGACAATTTCTGCATGGTTCAGCAATCCATAAAAACCTTGCATAGGAAGAAGGTACCAACACTTCTATTAAAACTTGATATGGCGAAGGCCTTCGACTCCATCGCTTGGCCTTTTGTGTTTGAGGTGCTGAGACACAGAGGTTTCGGGCCGAGATGGCTGGCAAGGTTCGCTTTGATGCTCTCATCGGCTAATACAAAGGTGTTGATCAATGGGACTGCTGGTCCACAATTCTGGCATGCCAAAGGGTTTCGGCAAGGGGACTCTGTCTCCCCCATGAAATTTGTTATTATGGTGGACGTACTGAATGCAGTTTTCAGAGTTGCAGAAGAAGCAGGAGTCTTTGAACCCCTTACAGGCTGGGCATAAAACATCGCTTATCACTCTTCGCTGATGATGTGGTTCTGATCATTAAACCAGTGGTAGAAGAGGCACGGGCAGCGGTGGAACTGCTAAGAATATTTGGTATGGCCTCGGGCTTGCGCTGCAACTTGGAGAAAAGTTCAGCCTCTCCAATACAGTGTGGGACAATTGATCTGCAGGCTATCCTAGACACCCTTGCGTGTCCTCTGAAGGAATTCCCAATTCCCTATCTAGGGCTCCCTCTCTCTCCGATCAGGCTAACAAGAAATCAAATGCAGCCAATGGTGGACAAACTCGCAAGACAGGTGCCTTCGTGGAAAGCAGGATTATTGCAGAAGAGTGGGAGGCTAACTCTCATTGACTCTGCACTCACCTCTGCTGCAGTATACCCGATGATGGCATTAGACCTGCCTCCGTGGTTCTTTGAGAGGGCCGATAAAATATTCAGAGACTTCTTTTGGGTTGGCTCGGATGAGGCAAGGGGAGGTCAGTGTGCTGTGGCATGGAAGCTCGTTTGTATGCCCAAGGAGCTAGGTGGACTCGGAGTCAAAAATTTGCGCCTGCTCAACCTAGCTTTACGGATACGGTGGAGATGGCTCGATTTGACAGACGAGAACATGCCATGGCATGGGCTCAAGTTCTCGATTCCGAAGGATGCGGAGGCTCTTTTTCTCGCAGCAGTGGACTGTACTCTAGGCAATGGCATCAGGCTGAAGTTCTGGACTGATCCTTGGCTGCAAGGGCGCACAGCGAGGCAGGTTGCTCCTACTCTTTGGGACTTCGTCAAGAACAACGCCAAGACCATGACGGTGGCAGATGCTCTTCAGAATAACAACTGGATCAGGGGATTCCGTGGTGAACTCACAATCCAAGCCATCGTGGAATACATGGACCTCTGGGACGCAGTTCAAGAGCAGAATCTGTCGGAAGAAGAAGATATAGTACGCTGGCGACTGACGGCAAACGGCATCTACTCGTCCAAGTCAGCTTATACAGCATTATTCTTCGGCAGAACGGCGACACCGTGTGCAAAGGAGCTCTGGAAGGCAGGCGCACCATTGTTGCATAAACTGCACATGTGGCTTGCGATGAAGAACCGCCTCTGGACTGCGGACAGATTGGCGAAGCGAGGTCTGCAACATCCATCCGTCTATCCTCTTTGCAGCCAGGAGCCCGAAACTGGAACACATCTGCTGGTGCGATGTGTGTTTGCAAGGGAAGTCTGGTTCACGATCTTGGTACAATACAACTTGCACCAGTTCATGCCGACTGCGGCGACAGACCCTGTGGCTTGGTGGCGTACACTGGCGGCGGCTGTGCCATCCAGGGACAAGAGGCGGATCAATGGCCTAATTATCCTCACTGCCAGATGCATATGGCTTGAGCGGAACAACAGAGTCTTTGATCGCGTCACGACGTCGGCGGCGGCGGTCTGCAACCGGATACGGCAGGAATTCGCGCTTTGGGCGAAGGCGGGCCTAGGTGGAACGTCGAGAGGGGTAACTTAGGTTAGGCGTGGAGTGGAGTTGGCATGCCGCTTGTGGCTGCCCATGTACCAAACCTTGTAAATTTCACTCTCTACCTTAATATATGATAACACGCGATGCTCGCGTGTGTTCTTGCAAGAACGGAGCATACATAGAATAACTTGACGCCATTTTTCTTTGCCCAGAAACCACCTTAACGCCATCAGACATGGAAAAAACACCATGGAATCAATCAAGGCGCTCGAGATTGTATCGTCCTCTAGGCGCAATCATGAGACAGGTAGGAGAGCATTACCTCCTAGGCGCTCCTCAGGCTTCGACGCTTCAGGTGAGGCCGTGATCGGCGCGCCGGCCGGGGAAAAGGCGGGCAGAGACGGATAGGCCGGGGAGGGTCGGCAGGGAAACGAAGCGAGATAGCGACGCCGTACGTTGTGGTCGTTGCTAGGGATCGTTTGGATCTTGTCCGGTTTGGTTAATGGCGATCGAGGGGATGCGGACGACGACGCCGGGCAGACACGACGCGTTCCGGTTCCTCGTCTCGCATGTCGCGCGCCTCCATTTGTTTCCTGCTGCGGTCGTGGCTGATTTTTTTTCTGCTGAAATAACGATGCCCCTCATAGATTTCCTAAAGAAACAACCGCTAATGCAAACTACTTGATCTAGTAGAATATCGACCCTCCTCTCGTAGTTTTCCTACAACCTTTTCGAAACAAAAGCAAACGAGAAAAGAAAGCATGTCCAGCAAGTGCATTCATGGTGTGAGGGATTAGCTAGCATGAGGAAGGATGTGTTCGTGCACATATATTATTCATGTCGTGAGGGATTACAGTGACTACGGAGTATTTCAAAATGAGGATCAATGATATACTGAGCACTTGTGGGTAGTGGGTACTCAAAGGAAACTAATATTTCAAGTGTCATGTTATTTTGTAGAACTAGTCGAAATTTATTTTGTGAAAATAGCCAAAATAATAAGATGAAAAGACCGTTTCGGGGGCCGTCGCTGTGGGCAGCCACCACTTTTGGTCCACATAAGTATGCGAGTACCCACAAAGCGCCCCCCCTGTTTGGTAGGTGCCGGATACTTTTCGCAGGACGCCAGTGGAGATGCTCTTACATGCCTATGCAGTAGTGGTTCTCTATGAACCGGCAAAACCTGGTGTGCAAATTGCGACATTATGTTTTTATTTACGAAAGGCTTGGTAAGCAATATTCAGTACGTTAGGTTGTGAATTATTCAAGCACTATTGCTTGAATTTTTGTTTGTTTTTCGCTTGGTCACACATATTTGTTTGTCTATATACGAATAGAAGTAACCATGATAATGATTATAAAACGAATCCCTCATGCAAACGTGGGCACTAAAATTCAATCCATGGTTGTGGAATACCTCCCTAATAGTTTATCCAAATTAAGGTCTGCAAGCTAGAAACACGATACCTACACCTCTTGGTGCAGACAAGGTACTTGATTGTTTGTATGTTACAATTGTTAGTGGCACATGTCTCAATATCTGAAATAAAACAAGTACAAATAGCATGCTTCAGAAGATATAAGACTGACCGACACTAATGGTACGAATACATGCTATTTGATCGCGAATGCGAATAAAAGGTGATCCATATTACTGTGAATCGCAAAGACCATGCTGGTTTCAAAGACGGAAAATAAAATAGAACTGAAACTTGGAGGAAAGCTAGGTACTTATAGAGGAGGAAGGTATGGAGTCAAGGAGTCGGCAAGTTTGTTCAATTTGGTCCAATTGTATTTAAGAAAGTAAGAAAAGTTCACGTGGGCCAAGCATGCACCATGGCATTGGTAGATCAACTTCTTCTATAAAAAGGATGGAGATAAAAAGGAATGGAGATGATACCAAAGAGATCAAAGATCCGGCAGTAGCAAGGTGGTTCTAGCGCTACATTATGCATCATTTTCATCTCGCTGCATGTATTAGGCATTGGAGGCACTGGGAATTTGTTTACTCCAAGTCTCCAATGTGGGCACGTGCACCACTGGTTTGCGAGAGCAGAAAAGGGAACAAACACCTTATAACAGCCGTATCATTCGGAAATTGTGTAATTATGGGTCTCCAAGAGAGTCTTTTCTGACAAACTAACACGCTAAACTGCTTTAGCAGAAAAGTTCTCATTCCGTACGTACGAGTAGTAACGTGCTGCCTCTACGAAACTCCACTGTTATTTGAAACCTTTGAAACCGGGACTGAAGTTGCAATCCATTGTACGCCTATCCGATCAGATTTGTTCAATGGAAATGGCCCGTAAACAAGACGGTAAGACTATCCGAACATAGGTGCTGCGTCCGGCAGCCGGTCGGGAACTGACAGCTGAGCTAAATCTTCTGACCACGCGGTATGCGTTTGGCCGTGCTCTTGCTTCACCCTACCACCAACATTTGGCCTGTGCTCCGCTATTAGAGGCTCTCGGATGTGCGGAATAAAACAAGTCGAATAACACACAGCTTAAAACGTCAACCTTGCATGATGTTTACGATCGAGGACAACCTTGTTCCACAGATCCTGCTTGTCTCGCATTGTGTTGTAATCTTAGTGGATGTTTTTTCTGCATTTTCGGTGTGTAGTGCTTGCTTCAATAAGTTCATTTTACCTCCTTTTTAGCAAAAAAAAAAAATCTTCTTTTTCTTTAACAAGTTTTGAGTAAGGTGGGGATTATCTCCGTGACTTTCTCAATCAGAGAACCGGGCGGTGGCCCAGTAATTGGGTCGCATTGGCGCATCCCAGCAACCGGAGCTTGAATCATATTGGGAGCTAAATTTCTGGAATGCTCACTAAGAAGCGGTTATACGTTAATGAAAAATTCAGTGTGGCTCCTCCCCCGCTGGACATAGTTTAGGCTTTGTAAAAAAACAAGATGCAAGATACAGTGTGATGATTAATGGACCTGGTTGATGACCTCGAAGGTGAAATTAGTGCAAGAACCTTACTGCTTACATAGACAACAAAAGAGAGTAATATACACCCATAAACCCTAGCTAAATCCGTTGAGAAATAATCCTCCTAAACCCTAGCCACCGCCTCTTGCAACCGGCCATTTCCTCTATTTCCGACCGGCAATCGATGGGTCATCACATCCTCTGCTTTCCGCTCTAGCGGCGGCAGGGGTGGGGACCTCGAACCTGCACTCGACGCTGTACTTATGTCCTAAAGTTATGGTTGAGGTCCCTAAATATTTTACCTTGCTCCCATTGCATTTGGAAGGCTCTGAACAACCGTGTCTTTTAATAGAAACGATATCCACTCTTTCTAGGTTTTGGGCTGACGCTCCGCCACTGCGCAGACGCCACGCTGTTGACGGGCACGACAACTACCACTGAAATAATATCGCGATTAAATCCAGCTAAATGCAAGCACCCACGCTAAATCTAGATCTTTAACCTGGTCTGTTTCCACCACAAGAAACCTTAACCATCTGAACTACGCTCTGTTGGATTTCTAGATATATTTTGCCGCGCATGCCGCATGCTCTTACATATAGATCTCTCGTAGGGGCAACGATCTACTCATCCTGTGAGCAAGCTCCTATTCTTGGGTGGAGATAATGCCGAGTTGCCGACTGTACATGCATGGACGATGGACCTCCTCTTCAATCAATTTCAGGTACAAAGGTGTCTACTCTGACGCAGCATGGAGATCTCTAGGCAAGGATCCAACCTCTCAGGATATGCCCATGTGAGTGAGATTGCACATTCAGTTTAGGAACCACAAGCATAATCCAGTCTCTAGGCGGAAATGTGGCGAATTCTGAGCTTGAACCAGGTCTCCTTCTCTCTGATCGCAGCATGCTTGCTCCTGCCGCTACCTCCAAGAATCTTCTGTATTCTCCAGGGCATTGGGAGATTACAGATTAGGCCTTAACACAACTCGCAAACTTTCTCCATTTTGCTTCTTCTGGAAAATTTGTAGTCTATCATATTTCTAGAAGGTTTAATATATTAAATTATCATTGTGCTAGAGAAGACATTAGGCTCTTAAGCATGGATTATCCTTCTTCAGGTTGCAGTTGTATTCTTCGTGCTGCTAGCGTCTCTCTAGTTGGGTTGGCGCTCAACAACTCCAGCGTGTTGCCTTTCACGCTATTGTCTATAATATGTCTCTAAGATCTAGAAATGGCTCCCGGGTGTATATTCTCCCTTAACCGAAAAAACATATTTTGAAATGTCAAAAAATTCCGGAATTTTTTCGCGCATACATGTCCACATTCTATGTTTGCACGTAAAGTTTAACAAGAAACAGACATTTTTATGCCTTTTGTAAAGAAATAAAAAGATGTCTCCTGAAAAGCCTTAGTTTAACACCAAATTTTGTCTTTTTTCCATAGGCCACAAAAAATCGATTTTTTTAAAAACTTTGTAAACACATAAGATGCGAATATGCACATGCAAATTTTTTGGTATTTTTGGGCATTTAAAATGTGTTTTAAATAAATGGTGCATATGCACTGGTAGCTAAAATGCTGCTCCCAAATCTAGAAATGTATATCCACATTTCCCTAAAAAAACATTATTCACAAACTAGGAGAATATTTCATTTTCCATTTATTAATTGGTGGAACATTTAAAAAATATCAATTTTGTCTTTTGTATGTCTATGAATAATTGGTGTTATATTAGACGTAATTATGAGACTAGAGTCTTGGTCACCTATTGGTGTGGAAAATTGTAGTCATTTTTTATCAAACCTTGTGGTAGTCGAGTAACTTTTTTTTTTGAGTGAAAACAATTTTTTCGTGTGTATTTGCCGAAGGCTTGGTAGGCAATATTTAGTATCACTAGTGGAAAACAGGGCACTAGTACCGGTTCCAGAGGGCCTCTAGTTCCGGTTGGGCAACCGGAACTAGCCAATCGGGACTAGAGCCCCCCCCTCTAGTCCCGGTTGTCCACGAACCGGGACAAGAGTCCCTCCCACGTGGCCACGGAGGTGCCCGCTGGGCTGGGGACCTTTAGTCTCAGTTCGTAACACGAACCGGGACTACCGTTAGGCCCTTTTTTTCTTTTCGATTATTTTTCAGGGTTTACGGTTTAGGAGGGGTTTAGGGGTTTCGGATAGTTCCATCGTACGGGGATCACGTCGATGCGCCAAAAACGTGTTTTGGTATATATAAATTACTACATGAAGATCACGTTGATGCATATATATAACACATACAAATTAAGTAGTACATGAAGATCACGTTTTCGTATAAAGTACTTAATTACATGGAGATCACTATTACATGGAGGCATACTATTTTACATCATAGTAGTACTCTCCGAATTTAGGTATGACCTCCGCAAGGAAAAATCCCGCCAATTCCTCCGCAATTGCTTTGAAGCGGTCCTGCATTGGGAGCGCGTTCCGCTTTCTTGCCAACTTTAAAAGAATGAGATCAAAATGAATACATGAGTTGTGTGTATATATATCAAATCATAATAAAACAATTATGAATGAAACTCAGCACAACTGATGGTAACAAAATAAAGTTGTAAATAATGTTTACGTACATCTTGATTTCTTCGGTTGTTGAATCTCTCGTTGGTCCTCATGTGAATGTACTCGCAAACGTAGAATCCACATAAATCAGTCCCCTGTGGCTGTTTAAGGCAAGTCTGTACAAGAATAGAATTCAATCAAATAATAATCAAGTATGATAATGGTGCGCGGACCTAGGTAGTACTACTTACGTCGTTCAAACGTCATGTCAGTTTCGGTTTCCATTCACCGGGTTCTTCCTTGATGAACGATTTCCAAACACTACCCGACAAAGAAAATGAACAAAGAAGTTATTAATTACTTGATATCAGGAAATGAACGAAGGAGGCGATAAGAATTGAAATTACTCTGTGAGCATATCAAAGCAGGTCTTGAATTCTTTAGGTTCTCTCCTTAATGAGTCAAGGACTTCAACTTCTCTAGCGTGAATGTTAATGACGAGAAGAATAAAGTGGAACCTGCGCACGTTTATATACGCAGTCATGGATAACTCATCAGTTAAAACTTAACATCTGGTGAGCAAAATAGAATGTGTACAAGACAGTAACACTCACTTGAAGTTGTAAGGAAAAAGTATTTCTTTTTCGTCACGTTGTCGCTTCAAAAACCTTAGCAAAATTCCGGTGTGTCCTTGTTATAATAGGGATTTTCTATGGTGACTTCATGAATTTTATCCGGGTCAATGAACCCAATGTCCGTGATTTCATCCCTTTTGCATTCGAGAATCTTCAATCTGCATAATATAGTGCACAAAAGATTATAGTGAGGATAATTACAGACAATGAACGAGCTGAGCTAATTAAAGACTTAAATTACAGAAATAAATCACTTACAGACAATAGCAACTGATGATAGATTTGTCGAGTGCCCGGAGATTGTATAACTGAAAAAGTTTGGTAAACTCAACGGACACAGCGTATTCTTGGAAGTAGTGCTCTTCCTTAACTCCCACCATGACACTGATTGTCCCTTTCTTTGCGGCTTTCTTGTACCAGTTATGCAAATGACACATTTTTGTTGTTAGGGACTTCACCTGCTCGACCAAATTTTCCCCGGCAACATATTTATATGCTAGCTCAGAGATGGGATAATCAGTTGTCGAACCTATGTGCTGTTGAGAACCTTGAGCGGCCTTGTCATCAAACACCTTGAGCGGGGGACCGATTGTGCGTCTTGTTCTCCAAGCTGGGGAACTTGTTTCCCTTTTTTCGGCTCCTCCGACTTATTGCTATATGACTTGTAAATAGAACGCTCATAGTCTGATGGCGGCTTTGGTGGAGGGTTCCATAAGGCAGCGATGGTGCGCTCAACGACCTCCGCCGGTAATTTCTCCCTTGGTGGCTCGGGCTTTTTCGGTGCAAAAAAGGCTATACTGTAAGCCTTAACGACGGCGTTGTTTTCCTCGGTACTCATTTCCCAAGGTCGCTTCTCAAGAGGCGGCGGTGTTTTCTCCTTTCTAGCTTTCTTCTTAACCGGCGTCCCGTTGTGGCGCTTCGTCGGGAGCCACTTAACGGGCGCTTCCTCACACGGCGGAGATCGAGATGGACTCACGCTGGGGTCCCTCTCGGGTAGGGGTGGACTTTGCTTCTGAGGTGGACTGCTACAAGGAGGAGTCGGTGGCCTTGGCAAGGAGCCTGGAAAGACGATGTATTTCTTGTTCCAGAGGACGAAACCATGCTTGACTTCTCCCAGTGTCTTCTCCTCGTCACCTCCAGGAATCTCAAGATCCATTGTTTCAAATCCCGGCACAATTTCATCCACCCTGACATGAGCATAGCCAGCTGGAATGTCACCAAGATGGTAGCTTGCTACAGGTTGATTTGGTAAAGCATAGCCGACCGCCACCTTCAAGGATATGTTCCTCATTGACATATGTAGCTCACAATCTGTCTTCTCCGTGACATCATCCACGGGGTAGCGAGCCACCGGCGGTTCACATGTAGATGCTTCTAGCTGCGTGGAACCCACGCTGCCTTTTTGCTGAGATGGGACGGCATCGGCTTGAGGATCTTCTAGCTGCAGCTGCTGAGATGCCCTTTGCTGACTAATTGAGTCTATTTGCTGCTGCTGCCGCTGCACCTGACGTTCCAATTCCGATAACCGGTCTAACTCCTTCTTCTTCTTTCTCCCACGGCTTCTATATCTGTCAGCGCACTCCGAAAACCCTTCTTTCAAGGTGACACCGCCGGGATGACCTCGTAATCGTCCAACGTGTTCAGGATTCCCTAGGGCGAGTGTCAGCTCGTCGTTCTCTCTCTCGGGATGGTACTCTCCCATTCGAACTTTATCTATTGCGTCTACAAGCAGCGGAGTGATTGTTTCAATTTTTTCCATCCATTTTCCCTGTGCAACAATCTGCCCTGTCTGTGGGTCCAACCCTGCCCCATGCGTGAACAACCAGAACTTGGACCTCTCGGGCCAGTCCGCTGTCTGTGGAGTGATCCCTTTAGCAAGCAGTCCTGCTTCAAAGGCTTCCCACTTAGGAATGGCAGTCTTGTAGCCACCTGTCCCCAACCTATGGTGATATTGCTTCTTCCCAGCATTTATCTTATTTATGGCCGATCGGGCAACAGCGGTAGACGATTTCTTATACGCCACAAATGCGGGCCAGTCATGTTTTATCTTCTCTAGTACTCCAGTGAAATTATCTGGATCTTCTTTTTCATATTTTCTCCATAATGTTTTCTTCCAGCTCTGGAATTGTGTGGCCATCTTCTTAAGAGTCCACTCCTTCACTTTCTCCTTCTTGCCTTCGGGTAGGTTGAAATGTATCATGAGCGTATCATAAAGCAAATCTTTTGTATGTTCGCGGACATAACTAGCTTCATCTTCGTTGGCATCCTTCGGCTTATGCCAATCTGTAATGGTGATCGGGAGCATGTCCCTAACAATGACTCCAGCTTGATTTACAAATTTACGGCAGTTCTGTATGGGTGCTAGCGGTTCACCACTATCTTTAACTTCCTCGATCTTTAACCTTGGACCCTCGCTCGACATCCTTCTCGTCCGGCCTCGAGGACCTTGCCTTTTAGCAGATTTGCTCGATCCGGAGGGCTAAAAGAAAAATGATTCGTTAATACGTGTAATACAAATCAATTAATGCATCTAGTGATCAACACAGTCTTAATATATATATACCTCACCGGAGTTTGTTAAGGGCACTTCGTCGTCTCTTCTTTCTTCAGACTCAAGTCCCTGATTACCCCCCCCCGAGCAAGGGATCACCGTAGCACCTCTCAATGTGGAAGTAAGGTATCGATCCGCAGGAGCAAGAAGGAAAAGTTATCTATTCCCTACAACTAAAGTGTCACAAGTTTTAGTTGATTATGCACTAAACAAGTTTGGAGAACAAGGTGGTTGATGGATGGAAGTGACCAAGCAAGAATGTAAAAGTGTCCCAATCCTCTTCAATGCAAGAGGACAAGACAAATGGTAGCAAGCAAAAGCTCTCAAAGAGAGAGAAAGCCCAATCCTCTATGTAGCAAGAGGACAAGCTCAAGTTTGTGTTTCTTATAGGAACAATGGACATGGTTCATGGGTTCACTCATCCTCTCTCCCATCTATGGTGATCATATTATAGATAAAGTACACACAATTGTCATGTTTTAATGGTAGCTTTATGACGGCTATATGTCCTAAAACACATAGTTGGAAGAAATACTCATGTGTGTTGCTAGGTCACCCTCGTAAGGCTAGCGTGGTTTCTCTCACTCCCACATCATACTTCTCTTTTTACCCCAGATAAAGGATGTTGGGCGGTACTGTGTCACTCAATACCTATGCCGTGTCACATCGGCCATCCCGTACCCACATACATCATACTTCAAAGTATGACAAATCACAAAAGCTCCAACACAACGGTAAATGCATAACAAATCATCTCACACCACAATATTCACCACAAAGGTATTACATAGATGACCGTAATCATGTTTGCAGCTCATACGGTACTAATTAGTGAAGCTCAAGAGAGAGGAGAGATACAAAAGTTACCACCACAAACCCTAGTCCAGGGGTGGACTACTCCCCCTTCATCATGGTGATGATGGTGGAGAAGTTCTTGCTGTAGATGTTGATGATGAACACGCCGGAGGGGGGTGGAGCCCTCCGGAGGTGATTCCGGCGGCGTTTCCCCCCTCCGATCTTCTCCGGCGGCAGCCTTCTGACTCTCTGTTTCGTGGTTCTGTGTTTCTCCGCCGCCTCCTTTCGCGAAACGCCAGGGGACCTTTTTTATAGGCGTTTTTAGGTCAAGACTAGTCGGTGGAGCAAAGATCGACGGCCACGGAGCTCCGAGGGGAAAAGAGCTGGGCCCACGCGGCCAGGTACAGTAGGCCGCGTGGGACCCTCCCATTTCCAGCCTGTTGGGCTTCTGGTCTTCAATTTAAGCCCATTGCGTTCGTCTCGAAAATTCTGAACCGTGCTCTTTGGCCTTGCCCTTTTTGGAGTCCCGAAGCTCCCGGAAAGTCTGAAACACTAAAAAAGACGTTTTCTGGAAAAACAGGGTTAATTCCAAATAAATGGGAAAACTATGAAATATTCCCAAAATCATTATAAAACATTGATATAACCCTTATATGATGCAAATATGATTGGAATATAAGTAAAATAATGCAAAGTTCATGTATGCATTTTACATGCATCAACATCCCCAAGCTTAATCCATGCTCGTCCTCGAGTATGAAGTGATAAAACTAACATGGACTTTGCAATTTAATACTAACAATGATATCAAAGATGATTACAATTGCTACATAAGTCAAATGATTCATTCTTCAAAGGAGTAGCAATATGCAAATAGTTTATGAAGTGATATCAAGTATTCAAGACAAGGATGTTCATTGATAGTTCACAAAGTGTAACATAGCAAGTAATATGGACATCTTATTTTGCATACATGGTCATAGAGTGATGATGAAAATCTGAATATGTAGGTGGACACTTTGGAAAGATGAATAAGTGAGTAGAGGTAAAGCATGCATAAGTTTCATCTAACTCCAAACTCTCTACTTAAGTTAATGATTGCAATGTGGTAATACTTGGTGTCAAGCTCTCATTCCCCTATCATAGCATCTTGAATGATTAAGTTTAATGTGAAGCAAATATGAGTAGTGTGCTTGACAAAGTAAAGGTTGGTGTCTCATGCCCCTTGAATACAAGTACTACACCATGATTACTCAACTTAGGAAACAAAGCAAGTTCAAGTTATATATCATTGTAAGTAATAATAGTATCATCAAGAGCGTCAACTGGGGTACCTCTTGTCCCAGATATGGAACAAGCCCATATCAAAATGACAAGACAAACAAACAAGATGAACAACCTCAACACCCTTTTTATTTACCATTGGAATAGCTTTTATTATAAGGTGTATCACAGAAGGTTCACCATAGCATGTAAGTAAATTTCCACCATGAATGATGCATGGCTTAGATTAGCGGCCCAGGCGTCTCTCTAACCATTTATACAAACTCATTTAAACTATCTTTTCCCATTATTTCACATGATAGCATCCATAGACAAAAGCACATGATATCAACTAAATGAGAGCATGTTGAAAGCTTTGCATGTGACAGCACATATGGGCTAACTCCCAACCAACATTTATCAAGCCACTAGCATCATAATCTTAATCACAATGGGTCATGTTTTATTTATGCAATGATAGTAAAATGTGCATCAAGTTCGTGAGAGCTATATAACCAACTTTTCCATGCAATCAATAACATAATCATTTTCATTCAGAGGTATAGATAACACAAATATCATGATGAACATACTCGGAATAGCATATAGCTAGTAGGTAGATATGGTGGACTCACTGGAATAACTTTGGTTGAAGGTGTTGGAAACAAGTTTTGACTTGTTGGAATTTTGGGCTAGCAAAAGGGAGAAAGTTGACCATCTAGATGCATGCATGAGTGTCCATAGAACTAACTAATCCATGTTAAACCAAGTAAAATAACAATCAGCACCAAAACATGAATAAGTGATAGCTCTAAAAAGAATTTGCAAACTATTACTCATAAACAAGCTCATGAATCATGCAACTATATGTATCATTAAAAATCAACTCAAACATCCCTTTTCCCAATCTTATAAAAGCATCCAACATATTTCAACCCATATTTCCAGTAGCTCTCTCATATATAATGATAGTGTGGTGGTCTCTCAAGACTCAAACAAAAAAAACAAAAAGACGCTCCAAGTTTATGCGATAAAGTGTTTCGATCGAAAAACAGAAGTTGGACGTGTGCAAACCGAGAGTGTGTAGGTCCAGCGGGGTTGTCTTCACATCCCCAAGCTTATGGTCTTCACCATCCTTGGATAGCTCTTGGTGCATCTCCTCCAATCCCTGTGAAAAAACTTCAAAACACCGTTTCTCCCATTTCTTTTCTGTGGGGTGCATTAATAGTGATAAACAAATAGGTTCTTGCTGCATATAATCCTTGAACAAAAATTCATATGAGATGTCCAGAAAGTGTATAATGTTGTATGCCTACTCATAAACTCAATTGGATCAAAAAGATTCAACTTAAAAGCTCAAAGCATGCATCAAACAAAATGGGACAGAATCTGTCCAGAAAAACAGCAGCAGCAAAACGTATTTTTCTACCCTACCAAACTTTCTCGAAAAATTCCGAAAAAATTCATGCATACAGAGGATGAAAAGTTGCAACTACAGTTCAAATATGAGCTCATTCGGAGTTACAGAATAAGAATTAAAAATCATACCGTGCACTGACTCGTGCAGGAATAAAATCTCCGAACGCTATAAGCAACTTTTTCAAACCAAAAAGGGTAAAACTTGGCACTTTATTAAAATCCAGAACCTAAACTATAAACAAAGTCTCTTGTACAGCAAGAGGACACAAAGAAAATCACACAAAAAATAACCGGGTTGCCTCCCGCAAAGCGCTTTCTTTATAGCCATATAGCTAGGCTTGATAGTTTTAATGATGCTCCATAGGAATAAGATTGAAATAAAAGAGCATCAAGAAGCAAATATCAAACACATTTAAGTCTAACCCACTTCCTATGCATTGGGATCTTGTAAGAAAATAAATCAATAAAGCACAAAGTGACTAGCATAGGAAGGCAAAGCAAGTGCAACTTCAAAATTTTCAACAAAAAGAGAGAAGACTTAATATTTTTGAGATATATGAAATCATGTCTCCCTCTCTCATAAAAACTTTCAGTAGCATCATTGATAAACTCAACAATATAGCTATCACATGAAACATTCTTATCATGATCCATATGCATAAAAGTATCATTACTCTCCACATAAGCATAAACAGTTTCATTAGGAATAGTGGGAGTAAAACATTCATAATAATCATTGTAATCATCATATATAGGAGGCATATCATAATCACAATAAACTTTATACTCAATAGTGGGTGGACTGAAAATATCATATTCATCATCATAAATAGGAGACATAGTATCATCAAACAAGTCAAAGAACCTCCCCAAGCTTAGATGATTGCAAGATAAAAAACCTCCCCAAGCTTAGTCTAGTGCACACAAGAATAGAAACTTAAGCGCTACGCTCCCCGGCAACGGCGCCAGAAAAGTACTTGATAACCCCCAAGAGCAAGGGATCACTGTAGCACCTCTCAATGTGGAAGTAAGGTATCGATCCGCAGGAGCAAGAAGGAAAAGTTATCTATTCCCTACAACTAAAGTGTCACAAGTTTTAGTTGATTATGCACTAAACAAGTTTGGAGAACAAGGTGGTTGATGGATGGATGGAATGTAAAAGTGTCCCAATCCTCTTCTTTGCAAGAGGACAAGACAAAGGTAGCAAGAAAGCTCTCAAAGAGAGAAAGCCCAATCCTCTATGTAGCAAGAGGACAAGCTCAAGTGTGTGTTTCTTATAGGAACAATGGACATGGTTCATGGGTTCACTCCTCCTCTCTCTCATCTACGGTGATCATCATTATAGATAAAGTACACACAATTGTCATGTTTTAATGGTAGCTTTTTATGACGGCTATATGTCCTAAAACACATAGTTGAAGAAATACTCATGTGTGTTGCTAGGTCACCCTCGTAAGGCTAGCGTGGTTTCTCTCACTCCCACATCATACTCTTTCTTTTTACCCCCAGATAAAGGATGTTGGGCGGTACTGTGTCACTCAATACCTATGCCGTGTCACATCGGCCATCCCGTACCCACATACATCATACTTCAAAGTATGACAAATCACAAAAGCTCCAACACAACGGTAAATGCATAACAAATCATCTCACACCACAATATTCACCACAAAGGTATTACATAGATGACCGTAATCATGTTTGGCAGCTCATACGGTACTAATTAGTGAAGCTCAAGAGAGAGGAGAGATACAAAAGTTACCACCACAAACCCTAGTCCAGGGGTGGACTACTCCCCCTTCATCATGGTGATGATGGTGGAGAAGTTCTTGCTGTAGATGTTGATGATGAACACGCCGGAGGGGGGTGGAGCCCTCCGGAGGTGACTCCGGCGGCGTTTCCCCCTCCGATCTTCTCTGGCGGCAGCCTTCTGACTCTCTGTTTCGTGGTTCTGTGTTTCTCCGCCGCCTCCTTCCAGAGAACGTCGGGAGGCTATTTTTATAGATGTTTTTAGGTCTAGACTATGTCGGTGGAGCAAAGATCGACGGCCACGGAGCTCCGAGGGGGAAAAGAGGTGGGCCCACGCTGCCAGGTACAGTAGGCCGCGTGGGACCCTCTAATTTCCAGCCTGTTGGGCTTCTGGTCTTCAATTTAAGCCCATTGCGTTCGTCTCGAAAATTCTGAACCGTGCTCTTTGGTCTTGCCCTTTTTGGAGTCCCGAAGCTCCCAGAATGTCTGAAACACTAAAAAAGACGTTTTCTGGAAAACATGGTTAATTCCAAATAAATGGGAAAACTATGAAATATTCCCAAAATCATTATAAAACATTGATATAACCCTTATATGATGCAAATATGATTGGAATATAAGTAAAATAATGCAAAGTTCATGTATGCATTTTACATGCATCAGTCCCTCACCGGAGTCGTTCATAAATTGTGAGCTGAAATCATCTTCTCCACCGGCATCTGTTCCACGGGCACACGCATATATTATTTGTTTCATTTGGTCTTCATTCTCGTCGTCTCTGAAGGGGGCGTCCATAGCTTAATGTCCCTGCAATCAATTATATATGCTTTCAATTTTGTAATAAGAAAATGCCCCAATTTCTAAAATTAATATCTCCTAACATTTCCTAACTATTGTAACTAACACAATTTATAGTAAAAAACTAACACAATTGTCCTACCTACCAGCCCAAATTTGGGCCAGCTTTGTAACTAAGACAATTAAAAAAAATTAACATCCGGGCTGACCCAAATTCCAGCCCAAATTTGGGCCAGCCCAAAGGATGGTGGGCGCGCGGCTACATGCCATGGTCGGCGACGTGGCCACGCAGGCGGAGATGATTGGGTCGACGCGCCGCGTCCGCCACTGGCCACGAGCGCGTGGTTAATGCTGGCCCACCTACCAGCGACCCACCGCCCGCCGCCCCGTCTTCCCTACTCGGCCGCGTCCGCGTGTAACCCCCCACTCACCACGCGCGTCAATTCCCCAGCGCCCTTGTCTTCCCCACCCCCGGAGTCAATGCTGGCCCTGGCCTACCTGCCAGCGACCCCTCGTCTTCCCCACCCCGGAGTCAATGCTGGCCCTGGCCTACCTGCCAGCGACCCACCGGCCCCCTCGTCTTCCCCACCCCGGAGTCAATGCTGGCCGTGGCTGGTCCTTTAAAAATGGACCCCGACCATGTGGATAGCGACCTCAGTCCATTAAAATTTTAACTATGTTGAATGTATTCAAATTTCAAATGGATGAGTTGAGTAAATTTGATTATCCAAAACTTTCGACGGTTCTATGATATAACCACTACTTGTGTACCTTAAAAACATTTTTGTAAAATTTTCAGAGCAAACTATCACACACTTGTAGTTCAAATTTAAATTACTTTCAGAAAATAGGCATAAAGTCGTTTAAATAGGCGAAATTAGGTAGAAACCGAGAAAATTACTAATATTTGTGGATTATCCATACAATATGGTCTACTTTGTGAGAAATTTGGATGGGTGCCATTTTGCACCATATTTGTTGTACTTGCTTAACAAAAAATGTCATTTTTGACACTTAAAAAATGAAAAATAATATTTATATAAGTAATTTGGAAAACTCAGTTCTGAATCATTGTTTGTCATACCAAGATACAGCTATGTGTCCTCTGTCTCATAGAACCAGGATCAAAAAGGTTTCATACATTATTACACATGACCATCAACATCCTTTTCTACTGTTGTGGTATAAACTTCTTCTTCGTGTGTGTCCCTTTCTTCTGATTGCGCCGTAACCATGGACAATCTTCATCATTCAACACGATGCTTGGGTCAGTTTTCACTGTGAAGGGTGGAATTTCATGAAACTTATTGTAATCTTCTGACATGTCTGTCTTGTCCTCCACTCCCACGATGTTTCTTTTCCCTGAAAGGACTATGTGGCGCTTTGGCTCATCGTATGATGTATTCGCTTGCTTATGTTTTCTTTTTTTCGGTTTGGTAGACATGTCCTTCACATAGAAAACCTGAGCCACTTCACTGGCTAGGACGAATGGTTCGGTGTCGTACCCTAGATTCTTGAGATCCACTGTAGTCATTCCGTACTACGGGTCTACCTGTACCCCGCCTTTCAGGTTGAACCATTTGCACCAGAACAAAGGGACCTTAAAAGAAGGTCCATAGTCAAGTTCCCATATCTGCTCTAGGTAACCATAATATGTGTCTCTTTGCCCATTGTTGTTTGTTGCATCAAAGCGGACACCACTGTTTTGGTTGGTGCTCTTTTTTTCTTGGTCGGCCGTGTAAAATATATTCCCATTTATCTCGTACCCTTGAAAAGTCAATATAGTCGAAGATGGTGCCTTGGCCAGCAAGTAGAGCTGTTCTCCAATAGTGGTGTCATTAATGAGACGTGTTTGCAACCAACCGCCGAAATTCTTCAGTGTTCTTCATCAATCCAATATTTAGGTTGCTCCGGGCATTTCAAGCTTAAAATATTCTTGTGTTCCTCGATATACGGAGCCACCAAGCTGGAATTATGTAGAACTGTGAAGTGTGCTTGAGTGAAAGAATGCCCATCCATACATATTATTGCTTTCTTTCCTAGCGTGCCTTTTCCACGCAGTCTCCCCTCATGGCGCGATTGAGGAACACCGATCGGTTTAAGGTCAGGAATAAAGTCAACACAAAATTCAATGATCTCCTCTGTTCCATAGCCCTTGGAGATGCTTCCTTCTGGTCTAGCACGGTTATGAACGTATTTCTTTAAGACTCCCATGAACCTCTCAAAGGGGAACATGTTGTGTAGAAATACAGGACCGAGAATAGAAATCTCTTCGACTTGGTGAACTATGAGGTGCATCATAATATTGAAGAAGGATGGTGGGAACACCAACTCGAAGCTGACAAGACATTGGACCACATCCTTCTGTAAACTTGGTAGAGTTTCTGGATTGATCACCTTCTGAGAAATTGCATTGAGGAATGCACATAGCTTCACAATGGGTATTCGAATATTTTCTGGCAGAAGCCCCCTCAATGCAACCGGAAGTAATTGCATCATAATCACGTGGCAGTCATGAGACTTTAGGTTTTGGAACTTTTGCTCTGTCATGTTTATTATTCCCTTTATATTCGACAAGAAGCCAGACGGGACCTTGATACTGTTCAGGACTTCAAAAAAGATCTTCTTCTCTTCATTGGTAAGAGCGTAGCTGGCAGGACCTTGATACTTCTCTGAATTTAGATGGTTGTCTCGTTTGTGCATACGTTGCTGGTCCTGCCGTGATTCCGGTGTATCTTTCGTCTTTCCATACACGCCCAAGAAGTTTAGCAGGTTCACGCAAAGATTTTTCGTCACATGCATCACGTCGATTGCAGAGTGAACCTCTAAGATTTTCCAATAGGGTAGCTCCAAAAATATAGATTTCTTCTTCCACATGGGTACGTGTCCGTCAGCGTCATTTGGATAAGATTGTCCGCCAAGACCCTTTCCAAAGATTACTTTTAAATCGTTGACCATATCATATATAACATCCCCAGTAGGGCGGGTAGGCTTCGTCCGGTGATCTGCCTCACCTCTGAAATGCTTGCCTTTTTTCTTACGGGATGCTGTTTTGGAAGAAATCGACGATGCCCCGGGTACACATTCTTGTTTCCCAAATATATACTTTCAGTCTCATCTAAACAGTGCGTGCATGCATTGTATCCCTTGTTTGACTGTCCTGAAATGTTACTAAGAGCAGGCCAATCAATGATGGTTACAAACAACAACGCTCCTAGGTCAAATTTCTTTTGTTCGTGCTCATCCCACACAGGTACACCTTCGTCACGCCACAACTGTATAAGTTCTTCAACCAATGGCCTCAGGTACACATTAATATCGTTGCCGGGTTGTTTCGGGCATTGGATGAGCACTGGCAACATAATGAACTTCCGCTTCATGCACAACCAAGGAGAAAGGTTATAGATACATAGAGTCACATGCCAGGTGCTATGACTGGAGGTCTGCTCTCCGAAAGGATTAAAACCATCTGTACTTAGACCAAATCTTAAGTTCCTTGCGTCATCTGAAAATGTCGGGATCTCTCTGTCAAATTTTCTCCACTACGACCCATCAGCGGGGTGTCTCAGCATCAGGTCTTTCTTTACGGTCTTCTTTGTGCCATCGCAACAACTTGGCATGCTCTTTGTTTTGGAACAAACGTTTGAACCGTGGTATTATAGGAGCATACAACATCACCTTGGCAGGAACCCTCTTCCTGGGGCGCGGCTCGCCCTCAAAATCACCAGGGTCATCTCGCCTGATCTTATACCGCAATGCCCGCATATCGGGCATGCATTCAAATTCTCGTACTCCTCACCGCGGTAGAGGATGCACTCATTGATGCATGCATGTATCTTCTGCACCTCTAATCCTAGAGGGCAGACAACTTTCTTTGCTTCGTATTTACTGGGGGGGCAATACGTTATCCCTTGGAAGCATCTTCTTTATTATTTTTAGCAACTTTTCAAATCCCTTGTCAGAAGTACCATTCTCTGTCTTCCATTGCAGCAATTTTAGTGTGGTACCCAGCCTTTTCTGGCCATCTTCGCAATTTGGGTACAACAATTTGTTGTGATCCTCTAACATTCTCTCCAACTTCAACCTCTCGTTTTCACTTCCGCAGTTTATCTTCGCATCAAGAATGGCCCGACGAAGATCGTCATCGGGCTCATCAACAATGGGCTCTTCTTCAGCTTCGTCGTCCCCCATTGTACTACCACCGTGTTCAGTGAACATAGGATAATTGTCATTATCCTCTTCTTCTTCATTGTCTTCCATTATAACCCCTCTTTCTCCGTGCTTGGTTCAACAATTATAGCCGGGCATGAAACCGGACTGAATCAGGTGGATGTGAAGGGTTTTTGAGGAAGAGTAATCCATGGTGTTCTTACATTCACTACATGGACAACAAATAAAACCATTCGCCCGCTTGTTTGCCTCAGCCACATGGAGAAAATGATGCATGCCACTCATGGTGGGCATAAAACCCGAAACCCGAAGCCCGAACCCGAAAAACCCGAGCCCGAACCCGAACTACCCGAACCCGACCAACCCGAGCACTGCAACGGGTAGCAGATCTGAAAACCCGAATTTAATTCGGGAAATTCGGGTTTAAAACCACGGAACCCGAATTACCCGAATAATCCGAACTATGTTTAAAAGCCCAACAAAAATCCACAAATGCTTGAGGCCCAGCCCAAAACTTGACCCCAAATTAGGTTTTGTAGGTCTAGCACTAGCAGCCGCCAGATTCCTCACGTCCTCATCCCCGTCCAGCACTAGCAGCCGCCAGCGCCACACCGCAGCCATCGCCTCACCGCCGTGCCGGCGCGCCGCCGATCCGCCGTCGTCCAGGCCAGAGCCAACGCTCTGCTACCCCGTCTGGCTTCCGCTCTGCTGCCTGCTGCCTCGAGGCAACGCGACAACGACCAAGGCGTTCTCCAAGTCCGCCGGCGGCCGACGCGGCCCGCGTTCTCCTTCTCCTCCAACTCCAAGCTGCAAGGTAGGAAGTGTCACGGTCGCCTGCCAGGCTGCCAGGAGCTGCTCGTTCCGTCGTCCATTCCTCGCCGGCCGCGGCCGGCGCTTTCTCTTTCTTCTCCGCTTGTGTACATCCTAGCCATCGCCTCCTCTACATTTCTAATTCGGGTAAATCGGGAAAACCCGAACCCGAACCCTAATTGTCGGGTACCCGAATTGTCGGGTTTTTGATTTTTTGGCCCTGTTTCGGGTATCATTTCTCAGAACCCGAATTTCTAAAAACCCGAATTACCCGACCCGATACTTTCGGGTAACCCGAACGCCCACCGTGACATGTCACTAATGAACTCGGGACTGCGTCGGTCACCGTACATCCATTGCCAGTTCATCTGCATTGTATAAGTATATCAAAAACATTGCACTACATCATGAATAGATAAGTGAACAAAATAATTAATACAAGTTCATCACATTAAAAGCAAAGTAGAGTAGTGACCAAATGTAATACATAGTTCTCATAAAACATACACTGAAACTAACATACAACTATCTAATTTTTTTTAAATCCAACAACAAATGCGATCAAAATCGTAACTAAGATAATTACTGAACCAACAGCATAATGATACCAAGCCTTTTGATTAATGGCATATTTTCTAATTTTTTTAATCTTCAGGCGCATTACATCCATCTTGATCTGGTGATCATCGACGACGTCGGCAAGTTTGAAGTCCAATTTCATCTTCTCTTCTAGGCATTGGAGACGAAGATCTTCACTTCTTTTCAATTTTGCTTTCAAATCATTGTTTTCTTTTTCTAATAAATTTAGTATCTCGACTAGAGAGTCGGTTGGAATTTCCGGTTCAAATACCTCCTAAATAAAAATATCTATGTCAAGTTGGTCGGCATAATTGTCATAAAACGAAATGAAACTAAAAGTTATAAAAGTATACCACATCCGAATCATAGACCGGACGAGGGCCGACGGGGACAGAAATCAAAACCATGGCACTATACATATAAAAAACATAGGAAAATTATACAAGTAATAACTATGCATCTAAATCATATAAGTAAGTTTTTTATAAATAAAAGATAAAAACAAGAGGCTCACCGAGGTGGTGCCGGTGACGGGACGGCGCGGGGCGATCGACGGCGGTGAGGACGGGGACCAGACGACACTAAAACCCACAAATCATACTTTAATTTGAGCTCAAATTGCATATAAAACAAATGAAATCGCTAACTTAGGCATTTCATCAAACATATAGCTAGCACTAGAAAAATGAAATGAGCTAAAGTAGCAACGCCGGAAGTGATAACCTTGGATAGATGGGGCGCCGTCAATCTTGACAAATGGTGGCAAAAAATGGGGACGAACTCGAGCCCTGGAGAGGAATAGATGAGAAAATCTTGATGAACTCGAGCTCAAAAAATGGCCACGGCCGGCTCGGGGGGTGGGGGGTGGAAGATGATATAGGGAGAACATTAGTCCCGGTTCTTGTCACGAACCGGTACTAAAGGTCCGGCCGCCTGCCGCGACCCTTTAGTATCGGTTCGTATCACGAACCGGGACTAGAGGTCCCCAACGAACCGGGACTAGACCTGGCCGGCGCCCCGGGCATTCGAATCGGGACTAGTGCTCCCATTGGTACCGGTTCGTAAGGGAACCGGGACGAAAGGGCCAAACCGATGACCCTGTTTCCACTAGTGTATTATGAATTATTGAAAAAATTATTGCTCGATTTTTTTTGGCTCGGTCAAACTTTTTTTTTTGGTTTCGGACACAAGTAGAAATAATCATGATAATCAGGCACATACATTTTTTCTCTCGATAAATTGGGATTTTATCACCTCAAAAGTCACACAGAGATGCTCCCTCCGGTCCGTAATTAGTCTCGTGAGCTCTAAAGAAATTTGTACTTGCCTAGTATTATTTCTCCGACAATTATATCGGACCGGAGGTAATAATATAAATGGGAGAGTTACACACGGTCTCTGAAAACCTCCCTAACCGTCATCTCCAAATTAAAGTCTGCAAGCTAGAAGCACGACACGCACCTGCTAGCTCCTCCATGTACATATAAGGTGCTTGTGATTGTTTGTTTGTGTCACAGTTGATCAAGTAATATGTCTCAAATATATGAAACAAAACAGTACAAATAGTATGCTTCAGAATATATGAGACCGACGAGCACTAATGGAGTAATGGTAAGACTTAAAAAACATGCCATGTGATCGATCACTAATGTGACTAACAGGTGATCGATATTACTGTGAGTCAGAAAGACCATTCTAGTTTCAGAGAAAGGAAAATAGAATGGAACTGAGAAACTCAGATACTTTTTTTTTTTGCGGGGGAAGGAAACTCAGATACTTATAGAGGAGGTAGGTGCGAAATTAAGAAATTTGCATGTTTGTCCAATTTTGTCCAATTGCATTTAGGAAGGTAGAAAAAAAGTTCATGTGGGCCAAGCTTGCACGATGGAATTGGCAGATCAACTTCTTCTATAAAAACGATGGAGATGATACCAAAGAGATCATAGATCCGACAGTAGAAAGGTGGTCCTAGCTTGGCGCTACTTCACATCATGCATCGTTTTCATCTCACTGTACATACTAGGCATTGGAGGCACTAGGAATTTATTTACAAGTGAAACAACAATACTATGCTAAGGTTGAGTAGCCAGGTTTACAATGAGACGAGCTCCTACCAACAGAGCTAGAGTTTCTATCTGCTTCGGCTACCATTGCAGAAAGCGGCAGAAATTTCCAGACAAAAAACAAGAAAAAGCCATCACGTCTCTGTACTTGCAGATGTCTCATCCTAGGCTCGCAGGAAGCGTCAATGTTCACACCCATTCCGCTGGGGCCGGCGGTGCCCATTTGGTCTCACTGGGACCGGGTGTGCAACGCACGCTGGTGCACCTCGCAGCAGCTAAGGAATATAAGGATGTTGGGCAAGTACTCAACATAAGCAGTCACTTACCATTATCCCTTCTCCCTACAAAATATTGTTCATATGATACCAACTTGCCAAGCACACCTTAGTCCCCGTGCCAGATTAATAGACATTACTCTCAAAGCATTGACTAAAAATGGTCAAACTGACATCTTTTGGAAACATCAGCACGGAATAACCTGAACCCTATTACGAAAATAATTTGGAAACAAAGCATAGCACGAAGACCTGGACAAAGACGTCGACCTGCTGTAGCCGTTGCTAATGAGACTAGAGGATTCCCACTTGTCTTATAGCTTTGCAAGCGGAGGCGAATGCCTCTCCCCGACGCGGAAGTTCGAAGCTGGGCGGTGCGCCAACTAGAATCTTGAATGGTTTTTGGGTCATGTGATGCTATATCAAGACTATTATTCTGACAACCCAACACATGGTCCGATTCCATTTCAGCGGCTCTTTAGGATGAGGAAGGATGTGCACATTATTCCTGGTGTGAGGGATATAATGACTATTTCAAAATGTAGAAAGATGTTATACTGAGCGGATACAATTTTTACGGGTGTCATGTTGTTTTCTAGAACTAGTCAAATTTTATTTTGAATTTGAATTATTATATCAACTATATTATCTCTATGTTTATATTATTGTAAAACTAAATTACATGTTAAAAATTACTACACCGTAAAGTTATATCTCATTTAGAAGTATGAACATGTTTATTTCAAAATAGCCAAAAAATGAATAGGGCCGACCATTCGAGGGCCGTTGCTATGGGCAGCCGCCCTGTTCGGTCTAGACAAGTACCCAAGCGTCCCCAAAGCGCCCCCCTGTTTGTTAGATTCCTGATACTTTTCCCAGGATGTAGGTGGAGATACTCTTACAAGCCTATGAAGTAGGCTGTTCTCCGTGAACCGGCGAAACCTTGTTCGCAATCTGGTGCGCAAATTGTTTATTTACTGAAGGGTTGGTAGGCAATATTCAGTATTCCAGGTTATAAAAAAATAATAGACCGATGGGGAGGATCCCATGGCATTGTCATTGTTAAGAAGAAAGATACGACATCAACCGAATTGCGTGTGAGGGCACTCGAACCCGGGTGGGAAGGCATCAGCCCCTTGTAATACCCTGGATTTATAAAATTTATTTTTTCCTTTCATAAAATGAAATAGTTGACCAGTATTGACCTTTTGTAACCATTAGTCGTTTGGAAATCTAAGACCATGATGGAGTCTGCCTCGTTGCACTGATCTTAGAATTGTTCAATTCCGAATTTTGACATTGTGGAGAATTCGTTGAATCTCGACCCTTGGATTTCCCTTCAGCATAAGTTTTTTGATAAAAAAAGAGAGGGATAAATACCAAGTCCAGCCCAGCCCAGCCAGCGTATTTTTTTGCCAAATCTGGCTTTTTCCGCAAACTAATAACGTATATGGCCTCTCTCGAAAACTATTTTCAATTCTGGCCTCTCAAGTCGGCGCCAATCTTGATGGAGCCAACATCGTGCAGGTCGGCGCCATGTCACCGAAGCGCTAAGGTTTGCTAGTAGGTCCCGCAAAAATCCAACGTGGATAGGTCGGCGCCAACCTTGCTGGCGCCGAAGTGTGCTTCCTCAGCCAATAAGCCGGTAAATTACTAATGCATGCATGCCACGGGCTAGTTAGATTACTAATGCATGCATGCAAGGACCTACATGCAAGCACCTTCACGCATAGACTAATGCATGCAAGCACCTACACGCACAGGCATAGGCTGATTAGCTTCGGTGATTAGTATAGCTGATTTTGATCAATGTGGGCTCTAGTTTTACATGCAAGCACCTATATGCATACAACTATTTTTTAATCTTTTTGCTAATTAAGTGACTTGGCCTCATGATTAACTACAATTACTTGATGTTTACTTGCCCAATAAGCATTTTGCTCACACTACGAGCTCGAGAATTTCTAGACTTCGCTTTAATTGGCTGTTAAATTCCTGAATCGATGATTAATCTTTGGTGGTTAGTAGTAAATAATGTTAGTTACTTCTTTTGTATAGAGCTAGACGCCCTACACAAGGACGTATATTTTGAAAATTTAATGCCCACCAGCCTCACGGAGAAAATTCATTTCAATACGCAGGGAGGTGGCGCTATCTCGCGTCGTGGCGGCATTGACGACATGCTTGAAAAGGTCAATACATTGACAATTGTTTTAAATATTGATCGGCCGAAGACGGTGGTGGCGTCTTCTAGACCGTGCGCATGTGGTGCCCGCTCAAAATCTGCTGGACAAGTTTGTGCTACTGACCCGCTTCGGGTAGCTTGGTTGAGGCCTCCGGTTTTAAATGATTTGTGTTGGTGTGAGTTCAGGGTAGACGGCCCCGACGAGTTGATGCAGAGGGTGGGGTATCAATCTCCATTTTGAAAAAAAACTCATAATGTTTTCTACTAACCACCAAAGATTAATCATCGATACAAAAATTATCAGCCAATTAAAGTGAAGTCTAAAAATTCCGAGCTTGCAGTGTGAGCAAAATACTCATTCGGCAAGTCCAGTAATTGTAGTTAATCATGGGGCCAAATTTCTTAATTAGCAAAAAGATTAGAAAAAACTAGTTGTATATGTGTAGGTGCATACACGCGAAACTAGAGCCCACATCGATCAAAATCAGCCACATTAATCACCGAAGCTAATCAGCCTATGCGTGTGCGTGTAGGTGCTTGCATGCATTAGTCTATGCGTGAAGGTGCTTGCATGCATTAATAATTTTTTTACCGGCTCATGCATGCATATATTGGCGGATCAAAACGAATGGAAGAAGCACACTTCGGCGCCACCCAGGTTGGCGCCGACCTGTACACGTCAGATTTTCGTGGAGCCCAGCAGCAAACTTCGGCGCTTCGGTGACATGGCGCCGACATGTAGTCGGCTCCATCCGTGTTGGCGCCGATCCGAGAGGTCAGATTTAAAAATAGTTTTCGAAAGCGGCCAGATTCACCATTAGTTCGTAAAAACGGCCAGATTTGGTAAAAAATACCCAGCCAGCCAGCTCACAGTTCTCACACGACAGCCCTGCCCTAGTTCGTCCGCCGCCGCTGCCGGCTCGGCAACCTTGCCGGGGGTGCCACGAATCCCGGCGGCGAGGGATTCATCCCCATAGCAGGACTGCAGCAGCTGAACACATCTGCCAACGAGTTCATTCCTATTGCTGAGAACTACGCTCTGCTGCCGCTGACAGGTTGGTTCGTGGTTGATCTAGTTTCGTAGCAGTCTATAAATCTTGTTAGTCATGCATCCAACTAGCATCGATTAGTACTTTTCCCCAAGAAAAGCTAGAAGTTTTCTATTGGCTAATAGTACTAGACTACTAGTTACGGATAGGTGCAAAGTGGATTTATTCTGTACCTTGTACTCGATTGCTAGCTGCACTTCTGCGGCTGATTTCCACCAGATTTGCACCATTGCTATTTGGCATAGCTGCTGGTAGAAGGTGAAAAGAAAGAGACTGGAATTATTTCGGTGGTTGCTGGCATTTGTACATCAAATTATAGGAACTAGAACAGTCAGTTAGCTACCTGCTCTTTTTAGTTACAGTTCAAAGGGGACCTGAACGACAATAACCAGGACTATACCTAGTTGAGGGTTTATTAATGATAAAAAAAGGATTGGCCTACCGTATCAGAAAATAGTGAATAAACTTTCAGGTCTCTGGTTATCAACTAAATGTTTCTTCTGCTATTACACAACTAAGCTGATATATGAAGTAGGTGACTGAACTATTAATTGTTGACTATTTGAAGATAATATCTGAGAGTGGATTTAATTACCCACAAGTCTGAAAGAGCTTCAAGTGCTGTGATTTTACATTGGTCCGTGGAAAGTAGGCAAGTGCATGACGAACGGAAGCGGAGTTTTGGATCTCGGGCACCAGTGCTCCTGGTGCCCTAATTTTTTTTTTCAAAAAATTGTTGTTGCACATAAAAATCTGAAAAAAATCAAGCATGTAGATTTGGATGTTCATTACCATAGGAAAAATTTGCAAAAAAAAATGTTAATATTTGCAGGCTGTGTGAAAATAACAAATATCAGCTGTCAACAAAGCAAATTCAAAAACGTGCAAACATGCACAGATTTCTTATTTTTGCACAGGTCAAATTATTTCGAATTATTTTTTGCAAATTTATGAGTTAAGCACACATGTAGACTACTACCTGTGTGAATTGTTTTGTGATTTTTTGGCAAAAGAATAAAGTTTAAAAAAAAAATTGGGCACCAGGAGCACTGGTGCCCGAGATCCAAAACGTATTTCCGATGACGAACCTTGTTCTCTATGTCTGTCTATTGTGTGCTTGTTCAATTGATTGCTCTCATTGATTGAGATCTTCTTGTCTAATTGGAATACTTCGGACTTGTTCAGTTCTTTCGATTCGATTTCTCCGTTCACGTTAAGAAATATTGCACTTTCTTAAATTTCATAGCTAACTCGGTGAGAAACTATTCACAAGCGGCTAGTTCCGATAAAGTTCTGTGAGAACCGTTTGCTTGTGAGCTAGTCCGATGGCTACCCTTCATGTTGGTCCGGTGAGAGACTGTCCCGAGTGGCTACTCCGATAAAGTTCGGTGAGAACTGTCAGCTTGTGGGCTAGTCCGGGCGACATATTCAGATATTTGGTTTCAGTGATCTTCAAGTTGACAAGGAAGATACGAGTATTGTTATATGGTTGATTGTTCATTATTATTCCTGCGGCTTTGATTGTACTTGCTGAGTATACTCATTCTTGTGTTTCATTTGGTTTTCAGGTACTAATAAGCGACATGCATGGGAGTTGGGCGTAGCATCTCTTCACCACTTGAACACAACACATAATTTCATATACTTGGTTGTCACCCATGTTTTAATCAATAGTTGTTGGATATTAGTTTCCTATTCCACATTTCTTCTTGTGTCGTTTTGTCTGGAAACCTATTGTGATATCCTGAGCGGCATGGATGTTTCTTTCAAGGTATAACTATGATGTTTATCCTATTGTTGCCAATTGATTGTTACTGTGAGTTGAAAAGACCATGCTGGTTTGAAGGACAGAAAATAGAATAGAACTGAAACTTGAAGGAACGCTAGGTACTTATAGAGGAAGGTATGAAGTCAAGGAGTTGGCAAGCTTTTTCAATTTGGTCCAACTGTATCTAAGAAATTAGGGAAAGTTCACGTGGGCGAACCATACACCATGTAATTGGTAGATCAACTTCTTTTATAAAAAGGATGGAGATGATACCAAAGAGATCAAAGACCCGGCAGTAGCAAGTTGGTTCTAGCCTTCTAGGCGCCACATTATGCACCGATTGCATCTCGTTGTATATGCTAGGCATTGGAGGCACTGGGAATTTCTTTACTGCCGGTTTCCCATGTGAGGTAGTGCACCACTGGTTTGCGAGAACTAGGAAGGGACAACCATGTGACAACCGTATCACTGTGTAATTATGGGGCTCCTAGAGATTATTTTCTAACAAACTAACACGCTAAACAGCCAGCCATGCTTTAGCAGAAAAGTTTTCCTTCGGTACGCACGAGTTGTAACGTTCTGCATCTACGAAAATTCACTGTCATTTGAAGCCTGTGAAACTGGGACTGAAGTTGCAACACGTTGTACGCCTATCCGATCAAATTTGTCCAATCGCAAAAGCCTGCAAACAAGACGATATGACTATCTGAACATAGGCGCTGCATCCGGCAGCCGGTGGGCGACCAACAGCTGAGGGAAAGCTTCCGACCACGCGGTATGCTTTTGGCCCGTGCTCTTGTTTTGCCCTACCCACCAGTTTGGTCTGTCCCTTACTAGAGGCTCTCGGATGCATGGAATAAAACAAGTCGAATAATGCACGGCTTAAAACGTCAACCATGCATGATGTTTACGAGGACAACCTTGTTCCACAGATTCTGCTTGTCTCGCATTGTGGTGTAATCTTAGTGCCTGATTTTTGTGAATTTTTTTGTGTGTAGTGTGCTTGCTTCGACAAGTTTAATTATTTTCTTTCTTTTCTTTTGACGAGTTTTGAGTAAGGTAGGGACAATGGTTCAGTAGTTTGGTCACGGTGGTGCATTCCAGCCATCGGAGTTCAAACCCCGCCGGTGGCAATTTTTCGAAATTCTCACTAAAGAGCGCTTTTATCTTAATGAAAATTAAGTGTGGCTTCTCCCCTAGTTTAGACTTTCTAAAAAAAGGAGCTAGATACAGTCGTGTGTTGATTAATTGACTTCGTTGATAACTTAATTGGAAGGTGAAATTAATGCAAGTGTACACAGTACACGAACCTCACTACTTTCACAAACAACAAAAGAGAGCCAATGCACCATCTCTTAGCACTAAATCATAGAAGTAATAAATATTTAAGATACAACTAGTATAATGCATTGTCTCCTATGTGTTGTATCTACATTTAATGATTTTGGGCTCATGCATACATATGATTGGGATAGAACCATTTTTTGCCTATGACCACGTGCAAAGGTTGTATCTTGGCTAAGCTACAACCTCACCCTCTCTTCATTAACTAGTATGCCACATAAGCAAAATGCCTATGAAACCGTGCTAAGAAACTTGCATTGGCATAGGCCTAAGCCCTAGCTAGGCCTAAGCCCTAGCCACCGCCTCTTGCAGCCGGCCGTCTCCTCTATTTCTGAGCATCAATTAATGGGTCACCGCCTCCTTTACTAGTCGCTCCAGTGGCGCCAAGGGGTGGGGATCTCAGATTTACGCTCGTTGCTATATTTAGCTCTTAAAGTTATGGTTTAGCTCTCTAAAACTAACCATACTGGAGCATCATACACTTACATATGGTACTAGTCTATGTTACTACTTTCATAGTAGGTAGTAACATATGTGTGGTATCATACATTAGTGTATTTATTAGGTTGTACACTTATCTTGTTTTTGAAGCCGTTATATTACGGTATCTTACTATGTTACCACTATCATCTCTCTCATTATTAACTGCACTGACACATTATCGTTTTGCCAACGTGGCATGCATGATACTATCTATGATACCCCTATTATGGCTAGTCTAAATATTTTACCTTTCCTCTCGTGCATTTGGAAGGCTCGAAACAACCGTGTCTCAAATATTTTCACTTTTTTAGAACAAGAGTACATATGTAGACGATTACAAACACGCAAACACACTCACCCCTAAAAACACACGCGCACACGCTATCCATATGAGTGCATTCGAAAGACTAAACCGACTGGTTTTAAGATTGACGATGTCACCAGACTTGGTTTGGACTGACACTCCGCCACTAGCAGGGGTGGACCCAGAAATAATTCAAAGCCTGGGCAAACTCTTAAGCGATGCCTTAGCATGCTATTTTTTTTGCCAAATTTTCATGAAAATAGGCTTGTCGGCCGGCCGAGAAGCCCGGCAAGCGTCCAGGCTGCCGGGACGCTGGGTCCGCCCATGGCCACTAGCACCTTGTTGTTGACGGGCAAGCCAGCTATCACTGATTCACTGATTAAAGTATAGATTAAATCTAGCTAAATGTGTGCACCCACGCCGAATCTAGGATTTAAGCTTGGGTGGGCTAGTTACACCAATAAAAAGCTAACCCTGAACTACACTCCGTTCCCTTTGTAGGTTAATTTTGCCTCATATGTTCTTACATATGGATCTCTCGTAGGGGCAATGACCTACTCATCCGTTGAACAAGCTCCTATTCCTTTGGTGGAGATAATGCCGATTGTACATGCATAGCGTCTTTGTAGTTGGGTTGGCGCTCAACGACTCCAGCGTGTTGCCTTTCACACTATTATATAAAATGTCTCTAAGCTCTATCAATATACGTATGTCCAAATTTCCCAAAACAAAATCACAAACTAGGAGAATATTTCGTGGATATAGATGTACATTTTCCCTATACCTCTTGGTGGAACATTTCAAAAATATCATTTTTTTCATATATGAATAACTTGGTTTATATTATGAAGAACACGTAATGATCGGGCAGTTTGACCGAGGCGAGGCATCGGGGACGGCGGTGACCGCGATGGCGTTGAGCACGGCTCCGGCGGAAGAAGGCGCGCAAGGTCGAGCTACTGGGCGCGTTCGATGCGCGGGTCTATGACGAGCCTAACGGGGCGGTGCCGCTTGCTATATGTCACCGGAGCGAGGACGGCGGCGATGGCGTAGGGGCTCTCATTCTCTCCCGTTTTTCTTCTCTCTCCTCTATCCTCTCTCTTGCTCTTTCCTTGAGGGTCTCCCGGCTGCCCCCGGCTCCTCCCTCCCTCTTCCCCGGCGGCTCTGCCGTCTGGCGACGATGGGAGGGGGGTGGCCGGCCCCTATGTATATTACTACTAGTGGTAGTGTTCGTTTTCGTCCCTTGTCGCGTATGGCGTCATGCCGCCGGGAAGACTACCGCCGTGGCTTGCGAGCGCCGGCCGCGATGGGTGGTTCTGGTTCTGCTGTCCTTTTTGCTCCAGAGGATGGAGATGAGGTACGGCGGTGCTGCTCCTACTTCCCCTTCCCCTCTCCTAAATAAGCTCGCGGAAGATCCAGATCGGGCGTCTTCCTTTGGAATCAACCACCATGGAGGTGGTCAGGCCATGGGAGTGCTGGCTCTGGAGAATCCGGGTTCTCCCTTGAAGCTTCTGTTGGCGAAGGGCTTCAGCGACGGCGAGCTTGCGCCGCCGCTTCTTCTGGTCAAGGGGACCACTTCGCGTCGCGAAGCTTGAAGCTTCGACGGATCTTCTTCCTCCAGGCCGACGAGCCATTACGGAGGATCTTCACCAGCCCCAGCACGGCGTCAAGCGTCGACTTTGCCCCAAGTGGTCGCGTCCCTGGCGGCGATTGCGGCGGTCGTGTCTTGGTGGTTCTGCTGCAGAGGAGAAGGACCCGATCGCGTTTCGTGAATCTTTCTAAGGTCCTTTTTAGAATTTGTAAGGAGCAGGTTGTAATTTTGTTTTCTTTGAGGTGCTCCATGTAATTTGTCCCCTCTGCTATGAATGAAGCTTCTGGGTCCTTGGACCCAACCTTGTTCAAAAAAAAAGAGTCATGCTCACCTACTGCTGTGGAAAATTGTAGTGATTTTTGACAAAGCCATGTGGTAGTCGAGTTACTTATTTTCGCGAGTGAAAACATGTTATATGTGTTTATTTACGAAAGGGTTGGTAGGAAATATTCAATATTATGAATTATTGAAAAATTATTGCTCATGTTTGCTCGGCTAAACATTTTTTTTCCTCTGGGAACATATAGAAGTAATCATGATCATCAGACAAATACATTTTTCTCTCAATAAAGTTAGATTTAACTCAAAAGTCTCACAAAGAGATATAAACGGGAGAGTATATAATACCCATGCTTTGGATAATAAGATGCACATTAAAATTCAATCCATGGTTGTGGAAGACCTCCCTAACTATTATCTCCAAATTAAGGTCTGCAAGCTAGAAGCACGACACACCCTATTCCTCCATATACATATAATGCGCTTGATTGTTTGTTTATGTTACAGTTGATCAAGTAATATGTCTCAATATATGAAATAAAATAGTACAAAAAGCATGCAGAATTTATAAGACCGACAACCCCTAATGGTAAAGGTACATGCCATGTGATCACTAATGTGAATAACAAGTGATCGATGTTACTGTGAATCTCCAAGACCATTCTGGTTTCAGAAAAATAAATTAGAATAGAACAGTGACTAGAAGGAAATTCAGATACTTATAGAGGAGGTAGGTGCGAAATTAAGAAGTTTGCATGTTTGTTCAATTATGTTCAATTGCATTTAGGAAGGTAGAAAAAAAAGTTCATGCGGGCCAAAGCATGCACGATGGAATTGACAGATCAACTTCTTCTATAACTAGTGAATGTGCACGTGCAACGCACGTCTCTATTTTTATTTTTATTTTTATTTTTATTTTTTAGTTTAGATGAGTTTTAATGTATTTATATGTTACATGTACTAATCGACATAAATAGAAAAACTATTACATGAATATGTTTAGGTCAATTTCTCATTTTAGAATGGAAAGAAGAAAACATTGAATGCCTTTCACGTACATTTTATTTTCAGAAAAGAGTCAGCCCCAACCTCTGCATCGAAACGATGCATATGGCCTTTATTAATTTATTTAATATTCGGATCTTATTACAGAAAGAGTACATCATGGGTCGCACAAAGTGGCAACATGAATGAACCATCTAAAGAAGAAAGATAACATGAATTGATTCTGCATCAATATGTTATCCTCCGCTCAGAACACCAGCTGTATTGGTTGTATAAATCTCGCTCGACCAATTCCAGTTGGTTGCACCCAAAAACCATGGCGCCGCACTTCTCTATTGACTGTAGGAAGGACTACATACCATAAAATCCATATTCAAAGAATATTTAGTGGATTATGTATATTAAAACAAAAAAAAATCTAGTTTCATATACACTAAATTGTTTTTTATTTTCATATATGAGAAAGTTCGATCCAGATTGATGTTGTGCTGGTCAGTAATCTAGTTTCGCCAGTAAAAATTCAGACATCCGGGGGAGTTGTTGTTACTGTGACCAACTGAATTTCGACGGAATCTGAATACTGGCACACTTATATGGGCAATGTGCACTGAAGATTCTTGTTTCTTTTGTCATGGAATAGCCCCTGAAGATTTCGGCTCCAGTTACAGTGCTCCTGCTACTATCAATCATGTTCAGTGGAACATCCGTGCCTGTATTACAAATCCTAGAAAAAAAAGGTAGAGCAATCAAGTAGACGTGTAGCACCTAGCTGATCATCCTGCCGCAGACGGCATCATCGTCCATCTTCTACTTGCCCATGCAGACCAACGAATCAAGCGGGCGTAGTTAAACACAGGTATTGTTCGATCGTTCGTCTGATCAGTAGCGCTTAATCCCGAAGACGTCACACCGAGAGAAAGCTTAATCGATCGGAGCACGAAAGGCGTAGGAGCCTACATGCCTGCCTAGGAGGTGGGATCGGATCCGACGGAGAGCTGCTCGTGCTCCTGGAGGCGGGCGCGGGTCTCGTGGACCCGCTTGTGCCGGCGGCGCTTGCTGTAGGTCTCCTCGAGGAGGCGCGCACCTCACCGAGTCGCGCCCGTGCCGCCGCAGACTCCCTCCGTCGCAGCTCAGCCGCCACCCACCACGCCGGCCGGGCCACGTCCCCACTGCCTCCCCTCGAACCTCCTCCTCTGCCGGGTGCCCAGGTCTCCTCCACGGAACCACCAGGAGCTCGCCGACCCCTACCCGCGTCGCACGTATGGGACTCACAGCTGCCTTGGGCAGGTTCAGGCGACGCTCTGCCAGGGGCTCCCGCAGTTGCCGCCAGCGACGACATGGAGGCCGGCCGGCCACCTTCGCCTTGAGCCTTCACGTAGCTAGCACTGGTCAGAGTTCATGGACGGGGAGTCCGTGCGAGACGGAAGCCGCACCTGAAGAGCCCTCCACCTCACAGGCGCGATGGACCGCCTCCACTCAGACCGGGACCTGCAGCTCCGGCTCGTCCTCTCAGCGCCAACATCATGGCCGCTGTTCTGCTAACCCACCTCGGCGGCACCTCGATTGGAAAGTTTTAATTGGTCCGGACGATGGACGTTCCGTCTGATAGAGGAGAACAAAAGAAACGAATAACGATTCGGATGTGTTGAGTTTAGCTCAACACGGACGGAACGATCTGATTCGTTGATCAGCGATCGTAGAACATAGATTTAATGTATCCGGCGAAGTTTGCTCTTTTAATAGTATATATAGAAAAGGATGGAGATGATACCGAAGAGATCATAGATCCGGCAGTAGCCAGGTGGTCCTAGCTAGGCGCTAGTTCAAATCATGCGTCGTTTTCATCTCACTGAACGTACTAGGCATTGGAGGCAGTAGAAATTTATTTAGAAGTGACACAGCAATACCGTGGTAAGCTTGAGTAGCCAGGTTTACTACAGTATACACTCCTACCAACGGAGCTAGAGTTTCTGTCTGCTTCGGCTACCATTGCAGAGAGCGGTAGAAATTCCAGACAAAAAAATAAAAAGCCATCACGAGATTAACAATAGCAGTCTCGATACTTGCAGACGTCACATCCTAGGCTTGCAGGCAGCGTCAATGTTCACACCCATTCCGCTGCGCCCGGCGGTGCCCATTTGGTCCCACTGTTTTTTTTTTGAACGTGATTTGGTCCCACTGGGACCGGGTGTGCAACGCACTTCGGTGCACCTCGCAGCAGGAGGCCATATGAGTTGTAGAAACTCGTAACTGAGATATCTAGTGCTACGCAGTGTTTATGTACTACTGATTCCGCGATGATCTGTGCCGTTCATTTGCATTCAATGGACATGATCAAACTCAACAGCCCACATTGGCAAATATGCAAAGAAGACCATCTCTCTTTTTATATTCTGGCACAAGATCCATCCATTGTCTTTCTCTCTTCCCCGGTGCTCGCCAAATCCCTTCTAGGGTCAGACATGGTCCAGCAAACGAGCTGCCGCCATGGACGAGCTGGACCACGTGCCATAAATTCGAAAACAACTAGGGACTTCTTTGCATATTGCCAAGGTGTGCTGTTGAGTTTGATCTTGTCCATTAAACGTGAATGGACGGCACAGACCATCACGGAATCGGTAGTACACGAGCAGTGCATAGCACTACATATCTCCTCCTCACAGCAGCTAAGGATGCTATGCCTTTGAGATCAACCCTTCTAGCGCTATTATGGTAGTTCAAAAACTTAGCTCAGATGGTTGTCCAAGTACTCAACAGAAGCAGTCACAAACATTATCCCTTCTCCCTGCAAAATATTGTTCGTATGATACCAACTTGCCAGGCACACCGTAGTCCCCGGGTCAGATTAATAGACATTACTCTCCAAGCATTGACTAAAAATGGCAAAACTGACATCTTTTGGAAACATCAGCACGGAATAAACCGAACCTGTCGTGTCTCGATGCACGGACACCGGGAGTATAGGATACCCCCTTTTAGGTTCGGCACGGGGCGCGAAGGAGGCTGAGAATCATCTTCTCGGGCGGAGTCTAGATCAAGCTCTCCTCTCCACGATCAAAGCATGCAACCAAAGGGACACAACGAACTACCCAGGTTCAGGCCGACCGGAGGCTAAAATCCCTACTCCTGCATGTCTGGATTGATGGATTCTTCATAGTGTGGCTTACAATGGAGCCTCCCGGATGGGGTACCCGGAAGGGTTTTGGCTGGAGGTAGAAGAAGGACAGATCCTGACCCAGAGGAGATCACCTTCCCCTCTACCTTCGCAACCCTAGTCTAGTCTTGCTCTGGTTCGACCTTGCGTTCTTCCTCCTCTCTTCCTTTCTCCTCCTCCGTGACTTGGTCCTCCTTTTATAGGCTAAGGGGTTGCCACAGGGTCACGTGAGGGGCACGAGGGACCTTCGGGGTGAAGGACCCTCCTCATCTAGTTTAGGGGGAGACGTGGCTTCTCCTCAGCCTAGCGTCTCCTTTGGTTAGGTGGGAGCGTCTACCTTGGGGTGGACAGGGGCTGACACCACCACGGGCTGTGCTTCCCCCCGCGCTGCCTTCGCCTTACTTCCCAAGTCTTCTGAGGTCTTCCAGCGTGAGGTGGAGAGCTTATCCACAGTGACGTGGGGAAGTACCCGAGAGGGAGCCTGGCCTCCTGCCGGGGACTCGGACTCTCGGGTCCTTCCTTGCCTTCTTGCTTGATTCGGGGACCCGGCAGGCCCCCAGACCGGAGCCCTTTGTCGACGTAGGCCTTGCTTGTCCTGACGGTGAACCCGCCAGCTTGATTTGAGTCTTGGTCTTGTCCATTTTCATCTTGGGCCCACATGGTGTGGACCCACTTTGGCAACACTAGGGGAACCCCGTGTTCCACTGCTGCGACAATAGCCCCCGGGCATGGTCCCGGCGGCTTTTGCTCCAGCTGCCGGGGCTATGGCCTAAAGATAGGTCAAAGTGGGTCCCCGGCACCTGGTCTTCCTTGATCTGCTCTGTTGGGGACCCGCCGAGGCGAGGTAGAGACGAGCCCCCGGTTCCTGTTGACTGAATCGCGGTGAACGTTGCGATTCATACGGACTCCGTGCTTATCTTGGAATCCAACGGGCGAAACGCGCAGAAATTGGCACGCCCCCTCGATCCCCACGTCCGTCGGAGTAATGAGGCCGCGACGCGACGTGTGGGATGCCTTATAAGCCACGACTGGCTTCCACTGTAGCCGTTACCTCTCCAGATTCGCCGAAATCCCCAAATCGCCGCGCAGGAGACTCCTTCTCCCAGACTTCACCAATCGCCGCCCCCGCCTCGGCCGCCGCAATCCGCCGCCGTTCCTTGTTCTTGCCCCAGCCCATGCCGCCTAAGCGGGACAGGATAGAGTGAGGAAGATGTCACAATCTGCCGCTGAGAAGGTGGCAATGGAAGCTTCTCTGGCCGAGGCGCCGCCCTCAAGGAGGGTGACTCAAGCCATCTTTTCTCCCAGCGAGTATGCGTTAGAGGAAGCCATTCAACGCGTCCGCCAATCCATGGCCGCGAGCTTCCGCGGTGCTGAGGGAGTGGTGGTGCATCCTGGGAGCGGACCTCAACGAGAAGGAGAGGTACTTACTTTCCACGACTTCTCCATCGTCGGCCTTCTTCCTCCGTTCTCCGAGTTCTTTGCGGCAATCTTGGAGGCTTATGGATTGTACATGCTGCACTTGCACCCCAATGCCGTGATGATGCTTGCTACCTTTGCCTATGCCTGCGAGGCATTCGCGGGCGTCATGCCCTCGGTAGCCTTATTCCGCCATTTCTTCATTCCACGCCTGGGAAGTCCAAGTGGATCGCTGGCGGTGTCTCTTTCTGCCTCCGGAGTGATGCGGTGCACCAGTACCCGGAAACGTTCACCAAGGCCTCGGTTAGAGAATGGAGGAACAGCTGGTACTTTGTCGAAGCTGATGGGACCAACCCCCATCTGACGACTCCATTTTATCCGGCGGAGCGACTGGCACATTCCAAGGAAAGAAGCTCTCAAGGGGAAGCCCTGGCTCCGGCCATTAACAGGCTGACTGCGCTCCGTGCAAGGGGAGTGACGGGTGCCATGATCCTGGCGGACTTTCTTCGCAGAGGGATTGCCCCTTTGCAGTTCTGGAGCCGCCCGCTCTGGGAACTCGCTCAGGTGGGTAGCAGCCTTGCACAGTCCAGATTCCACTTGACAGAGACTACCTGGGCTCTGACCATGGGCTATGTGTTGCCATGGGTACCCTTTGAATTCCAGGATGAGGTCTTGCCGCTGTTTGAGGATCCAGCCGCCGACGGCATCCGATCTTCGATGCCGGCATGCAATGAGTACGGGGTGGCGGGTACTACCAAGATTGAGCCCCCACCGGCACCCCAAGCACGCAGCTTCGAGGAGAGAGGCCAAGGGGGCACAGCCTTGCCCGCGGGGACGTTTCCCCTGAAGAATCTGGGTCTTCGGATGACGAAAGCGACGAGGCGACTCCTCCGGAGTACCTTGCGGGCGCGAGGCCCCGGTGCTCCTTCCGCGGCGGCGACAAACCCGTTGGGAGACGGACCTCCGGAGCAGCCAGTGCCGCCGGGCTCGCCGTCGATGCAGGAGTCTGACCAGGCGTCGGAGGCTATCCCTCCTCCCCTTGCAAACGTGGAGGTTGGGGAAGAGAGCCTGTCCTTGCCTGGGCTCTTTGACGACTTGGTGAAGAAGAGATGGAGCTTCTCCGGATCGTAGAGAGCCCGCCGGTAAGCTTCCCTGGCAACTGGCCTTGAATGTGGAGCTGCTTCCCTTTTGCCATCGTCCTGACTTCTTGTTTTGGTCTCTTGCACGGGAGCCCGACACCGGAGTGGCCAAGCAAACGGCCCCAGGGAAGTGAAGATGCTGAACCGACGAGCTCCACCGACACCTCCGACGGAGGCGACTCCGAGCCCCCGAGGCCCCGGTCTGCCCCAAGGATCAGGGAGGTGGCTCCAGTCGTTGCAGGCGAGGCTGAAGCTGCTCGCGCGGAAGGCCCTGGGGAGAGGCGCGACGTGGATCCCCAGGCGGCCTCAGGATCGCACAGACTTGAAGCAGACGGGTTCATCCCCAGGGTCTCGGCCCTCGGGAACGATGACCCCTGCCTTGAACCCGGGTGAGTTGAGGAAGGCCCTGGGTTCTCCAAGACATTCTCCAGCGTCTCGAGATCTTGTCCTCTGCCCGCGCCGAACTGGCGCGGTTGGTGCCCCCGACCTCCGGCGGCGGGGAGCACTCGCAAGCCCGCGAACTGCGGCTTTCCTCGGGGAGGAGGCTCTTGGCGCCAGAGAGCTGAAGCTGGCGGCGAACGAAGAGCTGCTCTACGCTCGGGAACTGAGAGTGGCCAGCCACGAGAAGGAGCTGGAGCGACGAAAGACCGAGCTAGAAGACGAAGTTCGCCGCTACCTCGGCACCATTGAGGAGCTCCAGATCAGAATGGAGCGGGACGAGGACCGCTTTGAGCAAGGCCTGGAGAATGTGGCTAGCTGGGCTCGCAACGAGGTCGAACATGACCTTCGAGCAAAAAGCAGAGCCGTCTCGTCACTAGGCAAGCAGGTCTCCAGGCTCCAGAGCGAGCTCAAGAGCGAGAGGGAGAAGCGAGAACAGGCCGCCAAGGATTTACAGAGAGCTAGGGGCGAAAGAGACAGCCTGTCCGCCCAGGTCGAGACGATGGCTGCCACGATCGAGGCGCAGAAGCAGGCTCTCAATGCAGCTGAGAAGTTCAAGCAAGAGGCCACGGCTGGCCGCGTCGCCATGGAAAGAAGGATCCAGGAACTGGGCGACGCGAACGATTTCTGGAAGTGATGGGGGGATGATAACCCGGTAGGCCCATGAAGAGGGAAGCATGACCCGCCAGGCAGGAGGCCCGGCCAGGCCAGCTAACATCAGCACGGCCGGGTTATGTCGCTGGGCCAGTTGGTTTGGCGGTAACCCGGCTCAGGAAGGAAAGGTTCTAGAAGACCAGAGGCGGTTCAGGACTTGGAGGACACGAAGGCCAGAAGAGCTAGAGTAGGACTCCGAGTCTGGGTAGAACCCGGGCTTACCATGTAAAGAACCAGGAGGCCCGGCCATCTATATAAGGGGCTCCTAGGTCATAGTTAAAGAAGGAAGTAAGGACGAAGCAAGCTTAGGCGAGAGAACCATCGAGAGAGACACACCTTGTAACCTAGATCGAGATCCGGCTCGAGATCAATAATAAGATAGCAGGAAGTAGGTCTTTATCTCCAATGGAGAGGCCGAACCTGGGTAAATCCTTTGTCCCTACAATGCTAAACAATCTCCCAGACACTAGAGTCGCCTTACCCATAATCTCAAGCTACCCCAAGGTAGCATCTGCCGTGTTATCTACCCCACGATAGTTGGCGCCGTCTGTGGGAAACGCGTCCAAAGGTGTCACCATCATGGGAGAAGCAAAGCAAGGAGTGGAGAATTTCGTTTTCAGCGAGATTACTCTCAACTCGCAATGAGAGCCCATCGTTGACGATTCTGGCTGGGGGACGGAATCAGATCTACTTGAATTAGGTGATGTTATTCCAATTGGCAAGTTCCATGTTTTTGTTGGTATGGTTGTAACTAGATCTGCTAGTGATGGAGACTATGAATCTGTGTCAGGAGCTGCCACAATTGTCCAATCTGATGGAGAAGAATCAGTTGGTACGGCTGAAGATGAGCTGCCCCTGGACGTGTACGAGGGATGATCGGGAAACCCGGCTCTAATCCCGGGTGACAGGTGGACCATGCAGATTCAGAATCAATCTTGCCCCTGTTTGAGGGCCGGTTCGGATACGAGGTAGAAGAAGAGGATGAAGAGGAGCAAGAGTCCAGCCCAAGCCCGTTAGGAGGGTGGCAGTTTATACCGCCCCGTCTACCAATATGGGAGCATCACCATCAACTGTCGTGCCCCTGCCTTTACGCCGGGTCAACAGCAGCAACAATTACCACTAGTACTGGAGTTGGCGGGTCAAAGAGTTGATGGAGACCCGGCTCGGTGTCATCAGAAAGTGATGACACGGCGCGTTTCAGGAACATCTTTGGTTTTCTCAATAACCGGGCTCAGGGCGAGGAAAGAAACAACACAACTGGTACCCAGGCCTTGTTTAACAATGGTTTGGTCCTAGATCCATCAGCACTTACGAGGTTAGTTACCCCAGAAAACGCGGCGGCTAGAGCCATGGAGTTGGACACAGCACGCCGGGCTTTGGAGCAATGCGTAGAGACACAATGGCAGAGAAGCAAGATATGGAGGTTAGGCGAAAGCAGCTAAGGATGAGGAAAATCGTCTCAATGAGATGACCAGGGCTCACCGGAGGAGGCATCAAAGCCGGCTGGCCCCAGGGAGAATGTCATAAATCCCGCGGTGTTGTTTAGAACCCCAAAAATCAACCAATCGATATAACTCAAGTAGCTCCAGTAGCCAGAACAAATGCAGAGCCAAATAGAGGAACAGGAGGAGCTGGTGCTGCGGCTGCAGCATTGCCGGGTCTTCTCGCTGGGGAGCCAGGGGAAATCCGGGTCTGCCGCCCAGAGCACCAAGGTTTCACACGCCAACAGTCATTTTTCCAATCCAGCAGATAATGTGTATGCAGCAACTTTAGCACTTGATCGTATTCCATTGGGAGACTCGCCAGCAGAGATTGAAGCTCGGCGGGCCATTGACATGTTGCGTACCGCAGTAGTTCAGCAAGTTCAGTATTCAAAAGAGAAAAGTGCGCTTCATTCCACAACTTATCGTAGTAAGAGTCGCCACGGTGAGAACCCGCCATTGGCCGGGCTTGCCGCGGCACAGCAGCAAAACCCCCCCAGCAGAACCAGCACCAACCCGCCCCTGCAATTTCAGTGGCTCAGCAGATTGTCAATAGATCACGAGCGGGAAGAAGTGCAGCCAATGCAAACCCGCAGCACCTGTGGTTGGAGTACCACAAGGAGTACCGGGTCCCGCCAGCAGCGTCTGCAAGCTCGCCTGGTAACAATAATTTTTTAGCAAGTTCTTCTACTTTAGCCGGGCCAAAGTGTCTTTCAGATGCCATTAGAGCGGAGCCTTTCCTGAAAAGTTTAAGGAGCCAAGCAAGATCGCAAATTACGAGCCGAGCACGGACCCGGCAAGTTGGTTGAGTAGCTATGAGATGGCAATGTGTATACGCAATGCCACGGAGAACGTTTGTGCAAAGTACATGTATTTAATGATGAGTGATGGAGCAGCGAAGTTGTGGTTCAAGAACTGCCAGAGAAGTCTATCAATTCTTGGGATGAGTTGAAGACAATTTTTATCAAGCACTTTCAGGGTACGTGCAAGCGATTGTTTTCTATTGAAGATCTTGATCGTTGTGTACAGAGGAAAGGCGAGTCAGCGCGTCACTGGATGGGCCGGGTCACGGAGATCCTGCACTCCTCATCTGGTATTGAGCCCAAGGACGCAATTTCATCAATGGAGAAAACTTGCAAGTACGCTCCCTTGGTCCAGAAGCTGGGTCGCATGAAAGAGGGACACCGGGTTAAGCCCGTTACTATGGCAGAGCTGATGGATGTGTGCAACAGACACGCAGCCACGGACAAGACCCAGGATGATAGTGAGGAAGAAAAAGGGAAAGGTACTGCGAATAATGGAGGAAGGAACAACAATGGCTCGGGAAACAATAACAACAACAATCAGAATCAGCATAAGCGTGGGCATCAGGAAGGGAATTCAGAGTTAGTGGCAAACGCAAATGCCGGGTTTCAGAGGCAAAGGATGGATGGGAATTATCAGGAAAATAGAGGGTATCAGGAAAACAGAGGTTATCAGGAAAACAGAGGTTACCAGGGAAACAATGGAAACTACAGTGGTGGAAATAGTTATCAAGGATCACGTCCAATGAGCACTGAAGAGGCTTTCAGGATGCCGTGTCCTCGTCATAGTAAGAATGGCAGACCCGCCAATCATTCATTGGCCCAGTGTGTCGATCTGAATAGGTGGAAAAACAACGAGGTTCAAAGAGCATTGCACGGAGCAAACAGAGGTGGAGGACCCGGCTCGGGTGCTAACCCGGCTTGGGGCCCTTAACTGGAGCAAACACAGTACCTACTGGTAATACTGGACACGGCCAAAATACAGGTAATCAGGGGGATTCTCGAATCAGCCAAAGCAACTTGGCCAGTATCACACATATACCAGTGGTGCGACCAAGAGAGAGCGAAAGGTAGTTAAAAGGGCGGTTAATACAGTTGCTGCAGGAGTTCCGAGGTATTTGAGGTGGTCAGAGCACACGATCACGTGGAGTAGAGCAGATCACCCGGATGTTGTTGAGCACCCGGGTCTGCTAGCTTTAGTTGTGGCTCCCCAGGTGGATGGCTTTGAGTTAAAGAAGTACTAATGGATGGTGGAAGTAGTATCAACATCTATATTGGGAGACATTTTTGCGTATGGGTCTCAAGGTATCACAGCTTCAAAAGACGTCAACAGTTTTTCATGGCATAGTTCCGGGGAAATCAGCCACACCAGAGGGAAAAATTTCGCTGGAAGTTGCTTTTGGCGAGTCCATCGACAACTTCAGGTCAGAGTGGCTCACGTTTGAGGTAGTAAAGTTCCAGAGCCCGTATCATGCATTGTTTGGAAGGCCGGCTTATGCCAAGTTCATGGCAAGGCCGTGTTATGTGTATTTGCAGCTGAAGATACCGGGTCCCAAGGGGATCATCACAGTTTATGGTAACAAAGAGATAGCGGCAGAATGTGACGAGGGAGATGCAGCCCTGGCAGAGCAAACTTGTGCTAGAGAGGAGTTGAAAGCTTACAGGTCTAATCTTGACCCGCGGGACAACAAGGCACTCAAAAAACCAACAACAGAAGATGACAGGGCAAAGTTTAAAGCAGCAAAAGATACAAGATGGTGGATTTTGTGCCTGGGGATTCCTCCAAGCAGTTCGCCATAGGGACCAGCCTAACTGATAAATAGGAAAGCGCGCTCATCGAGTTCATCCGTGAGAATCGGGATGTTTTTGCATGGACACCTAGTGACATGCCAGGCATTCCGACTGAACTCGCTGAGCACCGTTTACATGTTGATCCTAAGGCAAGGCCGGTAAAACAAGGTTTGAGAAAGATGAATGCAGAAAGAAGAAAAGCTATAGGAGAGGAGATAGCCCGGTTATTGGAAGCCGGCTTTATCATGGAGGTTTTCCACCCAGAGTGGTTGGCTAACCCGGTTTTGGTTCTGAAGAAAAATAACGAGTGGAGGATGTGCATCGATTTTACAAGTCTCAATAAGCATTGTCCCAAGGACCCGTTTGCACTGCCGCGCATCGATCAAATTGTTGACGCAGTTGCAGGCAGCGAGCTCTTGTGTTTTTGGACGCATATCAGGTTATCATCAGATCAAGCTTAACAGGCAGGATTGGGAAAAGACATCGTTCATCACGCCCTTTGGTGCTTTTTGTTACAAGACCATGACTTTTGGGTTGAAGAACGCGGGAGCAACTTATCAGAGGTGCATCCAAAACTGTTTTCACGATCAGATTGGGCGCAATGTGCATGCTTATGTAGATGATGTGGTGATCAAGTCAGAAAGCCGGGTCATTCATTGGTGACCTTACAGAAACGTTCAAAAATTTGAGGAAGTACAAGATGAAGCTAAATCCTACAAAGTGCGTGTTTGGAGTTCCAGCGGGAAAATTGCTTGGTTTCATTGTGTCAGAGCGTGGAATCGAGGCAAACCCGGAAAAAATTAGAGCCATCCAAAGTTTGAAAAAACCAGAGGAATTGGCAGATGTTCAGAAGTTGACAGGTTGTGTGGCTGCGTTAAGCCGGTTTATATCCCGGCTCGGAGAAAAGCAATACCTTTGTATAAGTTACTGAAGAAAACAGACAACTTTGTGTGGAATCAGGAGGCAGATGAGGCATTTGAGGCTCTGAAGAAGCAATTATCAGAAGCGCCAGTTCTGGCGGCCCCGGGTCCCAAGGAACCCATGTTGTTATACGTCGCTGCCGGGCCTCAGGCTGTGAGTGCTGTGGTGGTGGTCGAGCGTAAGGAGGAAGGCAAAGAAAACCCGGTTCAGAGGCCGGTTTATTATGTTAGTGAGGTGTTATCAGAAGCAAAGCAGCGCTATCCGCACTGGCAGAAACTAGTGTTTGGCGTTTTCATGGCAAGTAGAAAGTTGAAACCATATTTCCAGGAGCATCCAATTACGGTGGTCAGTTCAATACCCTTAGCAGATATTATCAGAAATTCAGAAGCTACAGGAAGAATTGCCAAGTGGGCAATAGAGATGGGGCCTTACCACATTGACTATGTGCCTCGCACAGCTATCAAATCTCAAGCATTGGCTGATTTTCTTAATGATTGGACACAGTTGAGTGCGCCACCCTTACCCCGGGTTCAAGCCTTGGGTTATGCACTTTGACGGGTCTAAACAAGCAAAAGGTTCAGGAGCTGGAGTCGTGTTAACTTCTCCCAAAGGTGATAAGTTGAGCTATGTTTGCAGATTCACTTTGATTGTTCTAATAATGTGGCAGAATATGAGGCCTTGTTGCATGGTTTGCGTGCGGCAAAGGAGATGAACATCAAGCATATCAATTGTTATGGGGATTCAGATCTTGTGGCACAGCAAGTTTCAGGAACATGGGATAGAAAGGACGCAACAATGGCGGCTTACAGAAGAGAAGTGGACAGGGTAGCCGGGTTTTTCTCAGGCTGTCAGGTGGATCATATTGATCGCAGAAAAAATGATGCTGCAGATGCTTTATCAAGACTCGGCTCACGCCGAGAGCCGGTTCCACCTAATGTTTTCTTGGACGAGCTATGGACTCCATCAGTTAAGCCCAGGGCGTGGAAGAACTGGCGGGTCAGGAAGACCCGGATTCGCAGTTAGTAGCAGCAACTCATGAAATTCCAGAGTGGACAGAACCTTACTTGGCGTATCTTTTGCGTGGAGAGTTGCCAGAACAGGAGTTATATCCCGGCAAATTGTGCGCCGGGCTAAGGCTTACGTGGTTATTGATGGCGAGTTATATAAGAGAAGTGTCTCAGGAGTGTTTCAGAGATGTGTGTCTGGAAAGGAGGCCGGCAAATTCTGAAAGAGATTCATGAGGGAGATTGTGGTCATCATGCTTCGACAAGGTCTTTAGTAGCAAAAGCTTTCAGACACGGTTTCTTTTGGCTTACAGCCCAGGCAGATGCAGAGCGCCTGGTAAGCAGATGTGATGGTTGTCAGAGGTACGCAAGGCAAATTCATGTGCCGGCTCAGGAGTTACGCACAATACCTTTGACTTGGCCTTTTGCAGTTTGGGGGCTTGATATGGTGGGTCCTTTTAGCATGTCTCCTTGCAAGAAAACCCACCTCTTGGTTGCCATTGATAAGTTTACAAAGTGGGTTGAGGTGATGCCTGTCACAAATTGTGAAGCAGCTACAGCAGTTAAGTTTTTGAAGCAGATTATACACAGGTTTGGGTTTCCTCATAGTATCATCACAGACAATGGCACTAACATGTCCCTTGGTGAGATGGCAAATTCTGTGGAAATCAGGGTATACGTTTAGATGTTGCTTCAGTTGCTCATCCGCAGGCCAATGGACAAGTAGAACGAGCAAATCAAGAGTTGCTTCGAGGTTTGAAACCACGTCTCGGGTCCCGTGCATCAGAGCCGCTGGAGCGTGGGTTGAGGAGTTGCCATCAGTAGTTTGGGGAATCAACACAACACCAAACAGATCCACCAAGATGACCCCTTTCTTTATGGTGTATGGGGCTGAGGCAGTATTGCCAAGTGATATAATTCATGACTCGCCTCGCGTGGCGGCTTACGTTGAAACAGAAAACGAGCAGACCCGGCAGGATTCTGTGGACCTGTTAGAGGAGAATAGAGAGCAAGCATTGGAGAGATCAGCAATATATCAGCAAGATTTGAGGCGGTATCACAGTCGCCGGGTTAAAACTCGCACTTTCCAGGAGGGTGACTTAGTGCTGCGATGGACGCAATCCAAGGAAGGGATGCACAAGTTATCTCCTCCATGGGAGGGGCCTTTCATCATCAGCAAGAAATTGCACAATGGCTCATATTATCTGGTGGACGCCAGAGAAAAATCCGAGTCTGTGAACGACACAACTCACTCAACTTTTTCCTTAGAGGAGCGTGAGCGGCCGTGGAATATCGCCCAGCTGCGCCCTATTATACTTAGTGAGAAAGCAAGATATCAGATGTAATACACGATGTAACAGGCAGCAGGTTTCAGACGCGCTCTTTTCCTTACCAGGGTACCTAAGGGGGCTGGAAGGTTTTTAATGAGGCGGCTTGCTGACCTAACCTTTTCTATCAATAAAGTGAAGGTTGAACAGAAATTTGTGTTCTCTCAGTTTCTTTTTTGCTTTATGTTTGACAGTACTGTTGCATAGTTTCATGTTAAGCTTGGTCTTGGGGGCTGGTCATTGAGGTGACAAAGTTATCCCAAGACCCGGCTCATACGATTATCCGGGTCTCGAAGTTTTTGTGACCCGGTAAGAGCAGTTTTTAGTTTTAGTATTTTGGATTCAGTAGTATGCCTGTTTAGTTTAAGTATCAGTGTTTATGTTTCTGTTATGGAACAAGTGTGATAGTTGTTTTTTATCTTTGAGGACGCCCAGAGAGCGTGTCCCACCAGTATATGGATCAATGGGGTAATGTTGCATAGTTAAGCCATTACTTTATAAACATTGATCCAGGTCTTGGGGGCTCTTACCGCAAAGGTCCGTAGCTGCAATCCCAAGACCCGGCTTTTATGCCGCTAGTTTATTCTTGATTATCTTGCTGTTGGGCTGATGTGACTCGCAATTTATGGCCTGATTGCTCGCCTGGAAATTCAATCAACCATGATGCCCAATGGGACTTGGTTCGACCCTGTTTTTCTCAAGAGGTTGCGACAGGGTATCCATGCGAAAGCCGGCTCACAGTTAAAGAAATCAAAAGGGTCATCGAAACCACAGAAGAGGCATATTTCAAAGCAAAAGTTATCAGACTAGCATAAAGTTTCATCAGGTGCATAGGCACACCATCACAGGCATAGTGTAAACAGTGCTAAGATTATTACAAAACGTGCCCAAGGGGCCGAATAAAGATTGTTTTCTTGCAGAGATAAAGCATCTGCATAAGTTTTCAGGCCTCGGCTTCAGGAGCCGGGTCACGTTGAGGCGAGCTAGTGGGTTGTTCCTTCGGTGGTTTTGGGGGTTATCTTCCTTGGCAGCTGCCGGGTCAGTCACGGTTTCCTTGGTCTCCTTGGCCTTTGTCTTGCGCCGGGTCACCTGTTGAAGAGATTGGAAGTAGTTTTCATCATCTTCTTCCGCTTGGCCCTTGATGGCGGAGGAATAGTTGGCGTAGCAGAACTGGGTGCAGCAGAGGTACTTGGAGCAGTTTTGGCTGGATCAATGGAGTCCTTGTAGCTTTGCAGAAGATCGATGCGTTGTGGCTCATCATCCATCATCTCTTCATCATTTTGCTGTATCCGAACTGCAGCGTGGTAGCTTCATCTTGCTGGCAATCACAGTGGCAACGTGCCGGGTTTGCTTCACAACCCGGGAGTAGCACTTCTTGTCAAACTCCTTGCCATCTGTGGTGTATGGGGAAAGCCGTCCTTCAGAGGAGCCGGGTTTAGTTGGGGATGGTAGGCCTTTGCCAAGCAAGACCTCGCATCACCCCGGCTCTGCATGCAGATTTCTTCAGAAGATCAATCCATTGTGGCATCGTTGACAAATGCCCAAGGACTTCAGTGTATTTGCTTGGGGTTATCCCAGAGCCTTGCGGCTTTGATGACCTCGCAGCTGCCAAAGTACAGCTGACGAGTCAGCGTGTACATGCATTTGATCTTCTCTTCAGCAGTCTTGCGGAGGTTCCCATCGCGAGGGCCTGCGAAAGTAAAGACATAACAGTGAGATTAAAAAAAACCGGGTCTCCTGGCTCAGTTCAGTTTGAGTTTAAAGAACGTAATGCTTACCCACTAAGGATTCCACCATGGAAGTGATCATCTTCTTCAGCCGGGCTAGCTCCTTGGTAGCTACATCCAATTTCTTCTGGAGATTGGCGTGTTGCTCCTTCCAGTGCTCTTCATGGTCCTCCAGTTCTTTTTTGAGGTCAGAGTTTTCCTGGGTTAGTTCGGTGATATTTTTCTCAAGGGATTGCAGTTGTTCAGCCTGGGTCAGCCGGGCTTCAGATTCAGCTTTTGCAATGCCCTTGAGCCGGGTGATTTCTGCCTCAGTTTTGGCGTGATCTTCCTGTTAAAACACAAGAGATAATGTTAGTCCCAGGTTACCGCAGGCAAGTTAACCCGGAACTTGGGGGCTACATGCGCAAAAAGTTTGAAATTTTCTAAGTGTTAGTCCCAGGTGCTGTGGACAGCTAACCCGACTTGGGGGCTACTCAGTTTGAAGCTAAAATTTTCAATGTGATAAAGAAGTCCCAGGTGGCTGTGGACAGCTAACCCGGCACTTGGGGGCTACAGTATTCAAAGTTTGATGTGAAAGTTGGCAAATTTTAAATGCTGGAAGTTTTAAGTCCCAGGTTGCTGCAGGCACACAACCCGGCACTTGGGGGCTACAGTGTCAAATTTTGTTCTGAAAGATGAGCAGTTTTAGGTGATGAAATTTTAAGTCCCAGCTTGTTGTAAACAGACAACCCGGGCCTTGGGGGCTACAGGGTTGAAATTTTTCATGACATTTGTTTTTCAAGCACCAAGTTCATCAACAAGATAATCTTGGAGCTTGGGGGCTAGGCAGAGTATAGTTATGTAAGAGGTAGTAAGAAAAAATGAGTACCTGGTATCTTTTTGGATCAGGGAAACAAGTTCAGTCTCCAGATTCTTGTGGTGAGAAAGGCGAGTGAAATATTCATCGCAGAGAGAAGGATGGACATGGCATCCAGAGCCGGCACATCTGATGAAGAGGCCGGGTTCTTTCCCTTGGTAGGAGATGCCGGGTTAGCATCTGGAGCTGGAACCTTGGCAAGAGTCTCGGGAGCACTTTGTACTGGAACTTGCGGGTTCCAGTAACTTGTACTTCATCTTCTTTGGTTCAGAACCTAACCCGGGTGAGGGAGTAGCTGGGGAGGACTCTGGCACAGGATTAACTGAATTTTTGGAGAAGACGGGGTTGCATGCTCCTTTGGCTCGTCTCTGGCCACGGTTCTTCAGTATGTGCCTCCATTGGAGAGGCTCTCTGTTGTTGGAGGAGGAGATGCTGCTGGAGGAGACTCCGGGTCTTCATCCGCAAAAGCTCTGGCACTGGAACAAGATAGTGATTTAGTAAAACAAAAAAGGGAGTAAAATATGAAGGAATGGAAAAGGTGTGTAAAGTATCTCTAACCCGGCATTGATGTGGAAATCCTCGGGTGTGCTAACACCATCCGAGGAGGAATTGACAAACGAGATGGTTTAGCGACCCGATCTTGCCAGCTAAAGGGTATTGTTCGCTGGGCGTCTTCTGGATGGATTTGGCCCAGCTTGATAAAGAGCGTTGAGGGATACCTGGGCTCAGGGAGGTCTGGCTTGTAGAAGAGCGGGTTCGGCGCCTCTTGTTCGCCTCAGCCTCCTTCTCAGCTTCCTTTTCCTGCATTTGTACTTGGGTTTGAGATGAGTTCATTATATAAATTGAGAAGCGAGAATATGGTACCTTGGCATGGTGGCCCGGGTCCTCTTTTGAGTACGAGGTTCAGCAGTTTGAGGACCCGGCGGTACAACAGAAGCCGGGTCAGTAGGGCCTGGAATAAGAGTTGCCGGGTTATCAGTAGAAGTGTCCTTGTTGGGGACTTCGTTGCTAATCAGTTGGAGGAAGAGCCGGCCTACAGAGTCTAACTCACCTTCTTCTTCTTCGTCATCTTCACTTTCTGTGTCCTCTCCATCAGGAGAGGATGTGGGAGTAAAATCCACGCTCCACCACTTGGAGTCCTGAGAAAAGCAGTTAAAGTAATTAACATTCTATGGAAGAAATTACCGGGTTAAAGTTAGTAAATGATCAAGGATGGTTTTTACCGTGGGAGGTTTGTTCGTAGCACTAAAGGGGGCAAGCCCGGTCAGTGCAATGGCATCCTTCTTTTCGCCAAGCAGTCTCTTGGCGTTCTTCACGATCTGGTCATCAGACAACGTCATCTCAGAATAACGCAGGTTATCTGTGGTTTCGCCAGTGTATTGGCAGATTAGCCGGGTCCTGATGCTTAGTGGTTGGATAAACCAACCAATCCAGCACTTGACGAGGTCCGTGCCTTTGAGGCCATGGGCTAGCAAGGCTCTGGCTCGGCGAAGTGTGGGCTCCAGCTTGACCCGGTCAGCATCTGCAGCGTAGCTGTTCATCTTGGACTCGTATGTCAGGCCTGAATTCCGAAAGCCGGGTAACGAGCATCATCAGATTCGGGTGAGGTATCCTTGCAATAAAAGTATGTGTTTTGCCACCCCTTGGGATGGCTGGCTAAAAGAAGAGCCGGGAAATCGCATTCCCTGCGGCGCTGGATTGCAACTCCACCATATGGGACTACTTGGTCCTTGCGAGATGGGTTGCAGTAGAAAAATTCAAGGAAAAGATCGAGGCTGGGAGCCATTTGCAGATAGTCCTCATAGTACACAACAAAGTTGCTGATGTTCAGCATAGAGTTGGGAGCAATATTGAGGCCTAAGGCCGTAATATTTAAACCCGCGGAAAAAATAGAGAGCCTGGGGCGAAGACCGCGCTGAACGTGATCGAGGAAAACAACCACTTCACCTTCTTTTGGGCTGGGGCGGATTTCTTCCCCAGCAACGCGCCAGTTGATCTCTGTTTGGGGAGGAAGCTCGCCGCAGTTCACGTGTTCTTGCAGCATGAGATTTGTGACGGTAGATTTGCTCCAGTTGACCTGAGTAGCAGCGGGGGTGGCGGAGCTAGATCCCCCAGCTTGGGAGCTGGGAGGTTTCTTCACAAGTTTCTTCGCGCCACGGGCACCCCAGCCTTCACCTTATCCTTCACCATGACTGCTGTGCTTCGAGGTTTCCTGGAAGCAACAATGGCGATGAGGAACCCTAGATGTAGATGTGGATGTGTGGAGAGGAAAGAGCAAAGCAAATTGGGCGTGATTGAGAGCGGAATCGAGTGCGGAGCACGGATGCGTGGAGAATCGTACCTGTGGATCTTCTCGCGGAGATTTGGAGGCTTGATTGGAGATTGGATCTGCGGTGCTACAGTGCAGGCGCGAGGAGAACGATGAAGATGAACAGAATGGGGAAAGTGACTGCGGGCTCCTGGCCTTCTATTTATAGGCACAGTGAAAACCCTAGGGGTGTTGGGTAAAAAGGAAGAGATAAGGATCTTTGACCAAAAGTCAACGACAAACAGAATGAGATGATTGCGGGACATCAATTGATAAGATCGCAGTTGAGATAGATTGAGGATGGATTTATGGCTATGACAATTTTCGCTAAGTGTTGAAAGTGAAACCCGGTGGCGTATGAACCCGGTATAACAGAGCCGGGTTACGTTTTAAGTCGCCAAGAAGGACTGGCCGAGCTTAGAAAAGAGATGTACTCTGGTATTTAATCTGTAATGTGTTATTTTACGTTTCAGGTGATTAACCCGGCTGGCCAGGATAACAGTTCTGCCCAAAGAAGCAAGATTCAAGAATAGAAGCAGAGCATGCCACCTGGCAACCAGGTTAATCTGGGGGATACTGATGGGGGGATGATAACCCGGTAGGCCCATGAAGAGGGAAGCATGACCCGCCAGGCAGGAGGCCCGGCCAGGCCAGCTAACATTAGCACGGGCCGGGTTATGTCGCTGGGCCAGTTGGTTTGGCCATAACCCGACTCAAGAAGGAAGGGTTCTAGAAGACCAGAGGCGGTTCAGGACTTGGAGGACACGAAGGCCAGAAGAGCTAGAGTAGGACTCCGAGTCTGGGTAGAACCCGGGCTTACCATGTAAAGAACCAGGAGGCCCGGCCATCTATGTAAGGGGCTCCTAGGTCATAGTTAAAGAAGGAAGTAAGGACGAAGCAAGCTTAGGCGAGAGAACCATCGAGAGAGACACACCTTGTAACCTAGATCGAGATCCGGCTCTATTGTGGTAGCCGGGTTATCGAGATCGAGATCAATAATAAGATAGCAGGAAGTAGGTCTTTATCTCTAATGGAGAGGCCGAACCTGGGTAAATCCTTTGTCCCTGCAATGCTAAACAATCTCCCAGACACTAGAGTCGCCTTACCCATAATCTCAAGCTACCCCAAGGTAGCATCTGCCGTGTTATCTACCCCACGACAGGAAGGATAAAGATGCGCATGACCGTCCTTCGTAAGAAGGAGGCAAAGGAGCTGGCTGACGGGCGAACGACGATGGAAGCGTCCAAATCTCAAGCTCAGATTGCGTGGCATCAACACGAGCAAGTGTCCAACCAGCTGAAGGTAGTGCAGGTCGAGCTGGCGGAAGCGAAGAGCGCACTTGATAAAGAACAACGACGATTCACACTCCACCGCCGCGATGATAACAACATCTTGCTCCAGATGAACCACGGTCCTTGGATATCGTGAGGGAGTTCACGAACTTGGGAGTGCCTTCTCCGCCTGTTCTCATGGCCGACCATTCCACTTCCTTCATCCGCTATCCCGGGTTCTTGAAGTACGTGGCCTCGCTCATCAAGGGTATCAAGGAGCAGGCTAGCAGAGCCACTCGCCTTGCTGGGGAACAGGCAGTGTGAGGCAGGTGACGACCCGGTTTGTCACAGCGCTTCGTCAGCGGCATCCACAGCTTTCTTTGCTGTCTGCTAGAGGCGCCTGAAGCCGAGACGCCGCTTCCTCCAGACGTATCCCGCCAGGTGGAGGAAATCTTGGAGCGCCTTTCCCTCGAAGACGACCCGTGAACCGGTGAAGTCCTAAAAAGGACAATACCAAGGGTCGTGAACCATGCTTTTGTACTGATATTGCCAACTGGCTTATGAACTCATGCTTTTATTGTAAATAACTTCTTCCCAAAGTATATAAGTTTTATTGTACTCGTGGGGGCTTAACGCTCTCGGGAAGGATCCAAAGGTGTGAGCGCTAACCAGCCGTGGGCATTCAGACTGATCCAGATGCTGACACAGGGCGCAACCCCCCAAAGGACCCACCGTTTCCTGACCGCACGACCTCAGCCCACGACTCCACTGCCCGAGGGAAACTGATAGTGTCATCGCAAAGGCGCTGCCCCAGGAGAACGCCCGCTTTCGCCTTAGCCAAAGCACATAAAACAGATGTACCCGGGAACAAGCCCGTGCAAGCACGTTTATACTTAGCTCGCGTTTTGATTCCTTCAGGCTACCTCGGTAATCGTTTATCGCGCTGCCGCCAAGGCGGGTCTCTATGCCGTATTTCAGACATAATTCTACTTACCCAGCAATTCTTGGCGGGACAAGGTTTCCAACCGAGATAGCCTCCAATGCCGATTAGGGGCATGACTGGCTGGCTTGCGCCGGTCCGGAGACCATTGTGTCACTTGCTCGAGTTACCCGGAGACCACCCAACTAGTGATCCGGCGACTTGCTGGCATATCAGAGACGCCGGTCCGGAGACCCTATAGTTGTCTTAGCTTTCTAGACCCGGATGTTCCTTGCTTGATGACCCATCAATCTTGCTGGCTCGTGCCGTCCGGAGACCCTGAAGCTGTTTTACCCGCGCGATCCTGATGCCAGCCACTTAGCAATCCGGTACTTCTGAGGGGGTCCACTTGGTCGTGGTTGTATTGTGACGATGTGACCCGGGAGATCCATTCTCCCCTGGCCAATCTCCTCAGATGAAGGTTTGATCCCAGCTAGCTGTGGTCTGTCCTTGACTGCTTTGTGTCTGTGGGGGCGCCGGTAGTGGGCAAGATTCTGGGGGCTCTTCAGTCTGAGTGGACGCATTGGCGAAAGTCCGAAAAGATCTTCCTTTTGAGAGGAACCCCAGCTGTGGCACTCCCTTTGGCTTTCTTGGGCTTCTTGTTGAGAGGGCAATCTCGGCTGATATGTCCTGGTTCTCCACATGTATAGCAACCACCGTTCTTCTGGCGTATCTGGATGTCGTTGAACTGTCGGCAATCTTCCAGACTATGTCTATCAGATCTGTGGTACATGCACCACACTCCGGGCTGGCCATCTTTGCGCAGAGTAATCTTGACTCTTGGGGCACGTAGATGAGAGGATCTTCTTGCCGAGGCTCGTCTTTTGTGTCTTGGTCGAGGTTTTCTTCCTCCGGAAGCGGCACTGTGGTTGGTGCGTCGGAACAGAGTTCCTCCTTCACTCCATGCGTCCATGGGGAAAGAGGACATCAATGTTCGTGGCACCTTCCTCAGGTCTTCCCTTGCTAACCAGAGAGCTGACATAAGCGGCGGGAGGAACGAAATGGACTCCAAAGGCGCGATCTTCAGCTGCAGGTGCTGGCGAGGACTCATCAAGAATGAAGCCGACCAGGGTACCGCAGGAACTCCAAGGCTGTCTTTCCCTTTCTCTTCTTTGTCATCTTGGCCGTCGGATTCGGCACCTCACTGGTGAGAACCGAAACTAAAGCTGCTCCGAAGGCGCCGGGGGTCTTGGAGCAGATCTTGTCACGGACGAGAAGCTCGGCGCAGAACTTGACGATGAACTTGACAATGAACTTGGCGCTGAACTGAGGTCGATGACGAAGAAGACGAATCCAGCGCTTGCCCCCCCTACCTGGCGCGCCAGATGTCATGTCTCGATGCATGGACACCGGGAGTATAGGATACCCCCTTTAGGTTCGGCACGGGGCGCGAAGGAGGTTGAGAATCGTCTTCTCGGCGGAGTCTAGATCAAGCTCTCCTCTCCACGATCAAAGCATGCAACCAAAGGGACACAAGGAGCTACCCAGGTTCAGGCCGCCCGGAGGCTAAAAGCCCTACTCCTGCAAGTCTGGATTGATGGATTCTTCATAGTGTGGCTTACAATGGAGCCTCCGGATGGGGTACCCGGAAGGTTTTGCTGGAGGTAGAAGAAGGACAGATCCTGACCCGGAGGAGATCACCTTCCCATCTACATTCGCAGCCCTAGTCTAGTCTTGCTCTGGTTCGATCTTGCGTTCTTCCTCCTCTCTTCCTTTATCTCCTCCTCCGTGCCTTGGTCCTCCTTTTATAGGCTAAGGGTTGCCACAGGGTCACGTGAGGGGCACGAGGGACCTTCGGGGTGAAGGACCCTCCTCATCTAGTTTAGGGGGAGACGTGGCTTCTCCTTAGCCTAGCGTCTCCTTTGGGTTAGGTGGGAGCGTACGCCTTGGGTGGACAGGGCTGACACCACCACGAGCTGTGCTTCCCGCCCGCGCTGCCTTCGCCTTGCTTCCCAAGTCTCTGAGGTCTTCTAGCGTGAGGTGGAGAGCTTATCCACAATGACGTGGGGAAGTACCCGCGAGGGAGCCTGGCCTTCTGCCGGGGACTCGGACTCTCGGGTCCTTCCTTGCCTTCTTGCTTGATTCGGGACCCGGCAGGCCCCCAGGACCGGGCCCTTTGTCGACGTAGGCCTTGCTTGTCCTGACGGTGAACCCGCCAGCTTGACTTGAGTCTTGGTCTTGTCCATCTTCATCTTGGGCCTACATGGGGTGGACCCACTTTGGCAGCACTAGGGAACCCCGTGTTCCACTGCTGCGACAGAACCCTATTACGAAAATAATTTGGAAACTAGCCATAGCACGGAGACCTGGACAAACTCTACTAGAAACAGGAGCATTAGTCCCGGGTGGTAGGGGCCTCTGGTACCGGATTCCAACCCGGGACGCCCGATTCGGGACTAGAGGCCCCCCCTAGTCCCAGGTGGCTTACGACCTGGGACTAGAGAGCTCCACGCGGGGCCTGGGCAGAGCGCGTGGCAGAGGACCTCTAGTCCCGGGTGGTAATACAACCCGGGACTAGAGATTCTCCCACGTGGCGGCTTCTGTTTTTTTTTCCTATTGAATATTATGATTAATCTTGCAAAATATATGGTTAATTAAATAAATCGGAAAAATACATATAGCATATCAAAATATTCATAAAAGAAAAATATTTATGAGAATTCGATCATTTTTAATTGATTACATGGAGATCACAACCGGACTAGAGCCTGTCTATTCGATTAATTCCATAGAGATCATATAAAACAGGGACTAGAGCCCGTCGTCTATTCGATTACATGATCAGCGCCATGACTAGTGCCCGTCATTCGGTGGCATTGTATTTTCCCTTTGGGTTTAGGACATAGTTCATAAAAATCCCGCAATTTCCTCTTGAATTGGTCGAAAGCGGTCCTTTGGTTGTAGGTCCCTCCGCATTCTATCCATCTATAAAAGAAGGAGATCAATATGAATATCTATCATCATAACAGAAATTATGAATGACACTCAACACAATTGATTGTAAAAAATAAAACTGTGAATATTTGTTCACTTACTTCTATAAATGTCGATGGGTTCCGCTCAGAGACCTCCAGCGAATCCACTCGCAGACGTAGTAACCACACAAATTGGTCCCATGCAGCCTTTCACAGTACTTTAGAGAATAGATTTCAATCAAATAATAATCAAGCATGGTATGATGGTATTGAAATTTGAATTAAAGAGATGCGCGAACCTAGCTCGTACTACTTACCTTGGCATTAACAAAACTAAGCTCCCTCTTAAAATCACCAGATTCATCTTTATGAAATCTTTCCAAATCCTGCCCGGCAAACAAATGAATAAATGAGTTTATAATTAGTTACTTGATATCTTAGGAATTGAACAAAAGAGACCGGATATAGTACGATAATGATTGAAAATACCCTTGGAGCACATCTTTAATATGTTGGTACTTCTCTTGGGCCACACCAATGAGTCGAAGATTTCAACTTTTGCATCATCAACTTCAATGATTAGCAGAATGTAATGGTCGCTGCGCACGTTTATTTATGTCAGTAACTAATCAGTTACACTTAACATCGAGTAAGCAAAAACTAATGTGTACAAGATAGTAACACTCTTACCTGAAGTTTGTAAGGAAACAATATCTTCCTTTTATAATCTTGCCTCTTTATGAACCTAAACAAGTTGGCCAACCGTTTCCTTGTGGAGTTCCGTAGCAGATTTCATTAACTCGGGCTGGATCAACGAACCCAATCTCATAGATTCTTTTTCTATCATATTTATCACTCTTCATTCTGCATAATAGCGTAGTGAGCATAATTAGAACAGGCAATGACCGAGCTGAGCTATAGACTTTATTTTAGAAAATAAATGAATTGAATCACTTACAGACAATAGGTACTGACGATACTCAAGTTGAGGGCGTCAAGCTGGTATAACTGATAGAGTTCTTCAAGATAAATAGTTAACTAGTCTTTACCATGAAATGTTCCTCTGTAACTTGCACAAGGACCACTTTTCGATCTAGCTTTGTGACTTCCATGTACCAGTTATGCAGTCTTAGCATTTGTGTGTCGATTCTCGATCTGGTCAGGTGGCACTAGAGACTTCCCATTCCCAGGTCCATTTATCAGGTGGCATAAGGGAGGGGAGCTCTCTGCTTCCAGTTGAGAAAGTGAAATACCAAGTTCTGCAGCAAATTCCGCGCGGTAAGCTAAAATCCGCCGCGTTGTGCGGAGCCCTTATCAGTCTCTACCTTGAGCGGGGAGCTGGACTGTTTTGACTGGTCTCTGAGCTGGGCAACCTCTGTTTTTCTTTTCCCGCTGGTAGTACTACTTGTCGCCATGTTGGGGTGAGTTCTCCTCAGACAACGTGCATAGTCATCTGGCCTATTATCTCAATTTGTTGCGATGAATGATTAAGAAATTCCGTACCCACTTTTTTGCTCTGTCGTAAATACTTGATTTGGCGCGGGCTGTCTTTTCGCACCTGTTCCGCAAGCTACTTTTCGCGTCGGCTGCCAGCCACGCGGCGCCTTGCTCTGGAGTCATCTCGACGTCGTATGGTCTCGGGGGAGGAACCTTCGGTACTTTTGGGAGGGCTCGTATTGGGGTTTGGATCGGAAACTTATCGACGGAACGGCAGTCTTAGCCTTAGTGGGCGGACGCGGCGAGACGGCTGAGGAGTCGGCTGAGGCGGCGGAGTCGGCTGAGGCGGCGATGGAGATCAAGATGGACTCGTGTTGTGGTGGTCGTCACTCTCGTCATCTCGACTCGAGGAGGCGATGGTGGCCTTGGCGTCCAGCCTAGAAACACGATGTATTTCTTGGGCCATAGAATGAGTCCACCCTGAACATCTCCCAGTGTCCTCTCATCATCATCTCCAGGGATGTCAAGGTCGAGTGATTGAAATCCGGGTTCAACTTGATCCCGCCGACACAGCATAGCCATCTGGAATCTCATTGCCACGATACAGTGTTGTAGATTCACAAGTTAAAGCATAGCCGTCCGCCGTCTTCACGGTTAAGTTTTCTCAAGTGCCTCATGTAGCTCCACAACTTGTCTTCTCAGTGATAAAATCCACGGGTAGGTTTGCTTCGATGCCTCATCAGCACCGACCGCCATGGAAGCCACGCTGCTTTTCGTTGAGATGGACCACTGCTTGACTATCTTGCTGTAGCTGATGAGTTGCCCCTTGACAAGCTTGCTCGCGCAATGATCTATTTGCTTCTGTTGTTGGCTAATGATACTTCTACTTTGCTCAACCGGTCTGAATCCTCTTGCTCCTTCCTCTTCCTTGCTCTTGCTCGGGTTCTATAAGATTCACGTTCCTCGGAAACCCTTCATTCCACTTCGTAGCTCCCTGCCTCGTGTTCGTCCTCCTTTTCTTTATTACCGAGGGCCTTTGTCAGCTCGTCGTTCTCTCTGTCGGGAATAAACCTTCCCTCTCGAGCATCGCGATTGCATCAAGAATTTCTTTCCGGGTATACGAGTTTCTTTCGTTTCATCAACTATTAGATCACCTGATGCGTCATACTCCGCCCCATGAGCAAGCATCCAATTTCTGACCCTATGGGGCCATTTATCTGTAAACTGAAGTGATCCCTTTTTCGCGCATAGCGGCCTCAATCAGATCCCCTTAGGCTCGACACTTACGTAGCCACCTCCCCCCAACTTATGGTGATATTTCTTTTTTCGGCATTCTCCTTATTCTTTTTCGATCTTTGCTTGGCTAGTTCTGAATCCTTGTATTCCAGAGAATGCCTTCCAGTGAGCCGCGCTGCCACTCTAGTGTTCTAGTTAAATTCTGGAACTTTATTTTTTGACACCCAATCACGGTATAATCTGTTCTTGTAATTATTGAATTGTGTTCAGCTATCTTCTTCAGAGCGAAATGCATTGACTATTTTTCGCCATGGCTTCTGTCTTTTTTCGGGACAATCCAACACCGGTAGGGTGAAATGTGCTCTGAGCTTGTCCAAAGCACATCTTTAGCTCTGTTGCTGACATAACTAGCTCCCTCTAAGTTTTTTACTCAATCCATTCCTGAATGCTGATCGGAACATTGTCCCTAACAACAACTCCGCATTGATGCACAAACCTAGCTGCGTTCCGCCTTGGCTCCAACGGTTTGCCATCTGCAGAGATGACCCTCAATTGTGAGATGCGCATTTGCGGCCAACCCTTTGGCATGGCCTCGTCTACTAGATTGGGGTCGAATGCAGAGGTCTAAAAATAAGAAACATTTGTTAATACATATATATACAAATAAATTTTTGCATCTGATCAACAGAGGCTTAATATACCTCGCCAACTGCGGGGGGGGTCCACAAATTTGCAAGTCGTCATCGCACTCTGTGCACGTTTGCGCTTCGACGCTTCATTCCCGGCTCCATTCCGGACCAGGTTGCTGCATAATGGCGAACAACTCTTCTTCCCCTTCTCTGTCTACGAAGGGAACATCTCCATCCATTGCTTAACTAATACAAAGAAAGATAAACAATGATAGCATTAGAAGAATAATTCAAAGTAGGGAACTTTACAAATATGCAAATGTATCGCTCATACATCTTTATTTAATCCAGTTACATAGCTCGGGTCCAGTTTTATTTAACGGTAATACATCACGAATAATATCACTAATACAATCTCCTCTCACAATGCATTAACCTCTCAAAACTAATTTCGAACCGGCCTAAGCCGCGGGGTGCTAGAGCGGTGCCGCGCTGCGCGATCCAAAGAACAGGAACCATCACAGGGTCATAACTCACGTGAGAAGGAACCCTATGAAGAATCGACCATCTACTGTCAACACAACAATTTTTTAAAGACTACAACAGTCCTGGGATTAGATCATCCACAACAAAAAGCAATGAAAATACACCAATGAATGTGAACCACCTAAACATGAAGGAGGAAGGATTCACCTGCAGATCCGTGGCCGGTGACACTCCACCACAAAAACAAGCTGTCTCTGGGTCTCCTACAGCCAATTCACACCTTCATAAGGAAATGTCATCAGATTACAATATAACATAATGGTATG